>PVJO010015664.1:0-44324 GCA_004026905.1 Hystrix cristata
CTACACTTTGCATAGTAGCCTTTTGAAGGTCTGGCACTAACGTCAATATATTGTAGTATTTATTATTAATGATACTCGCGTTTAAAAAAGATTTTGTACATTACAAAACGATCCAAAATGAATAGAATAAATAAATATGATGATGATTACTGTATCATGATGCTTCTGGTTCAGTTTTCTCTATCAGTAATGCAAAATTTTTTCAACATCTAGCTTATGAATTTTCATTTCACCTGCATAAAATTAGTTTTATTTAAAATTTAACTAATTAGTTGTATTTGAAAGTGAAGAGCAAAATGTTATGTATTTATACTTTAAACAAACGTATTCAGCCTGAAACTCTTCATTTAAGAGTGCTTAAATGTGTTAAATTTTCCATTTATAAGATTTATAATTTTATAGTTATAAAGGATTTTTGTGTGAAAATATTGTTTAGAGCAAAAGTATCACATGATAGAAGTAGTTCTAAACTTCTATAATTGAAGGAAAACTGGTTATCTGTTTGAAGAAGAATGAAACTGGACCCTTATCTCTCACCATGTACTAAATTAAAATAAAAATGGATCAAAGATCTAAACTTTAAAACAGAAAAATTAAACCTTCTGGAAGATAAAATAGGTAAAACACTTGAAGACATAGATGCAGGAAATGATTTTCTAAACAGAACCTTAATTGCACAAGAAAGAGTAGCAAGAATCAACAAATGGGATTATATCAAACTAAAAAGCTTCTGTATACCAAACAGAATCAATACTAGAGTGAAGATAAAACCTACAGAATGGGAAAAAAAAAATTTGCCAGTTACTCCTCAGAGAGAGGACTAATATCTAGGATATACAAAGAACTCAAAAAATTAAACCACTTAAAATTAAAGATCCAGTCAAGAAATGGACTAGAGAAACGAACAAACAACAAATAGAGGAATAAATACAATTGGTTAACAAATATATGAAAAAAGGTCAACAATATATGAAAATGGTCAACATTTCTGACCATTAGAGAAATGTAAATGAAAACAATACTAAGATTCCACCCAAATGGCAATCATTTAGAAATCAAACACTAACAAATGCTGGTGCAGCTGTGGTGAAAAAAGAACCCTCCTGCATTGTCGGTGGGAATGCAAACTAGTACAATGATTACAGAAATCAGTCTGGCGATTTCTCAAAGAACTGAAATTAGAAATTCCATATGATCCAGCTATTCCTCTGGTAGGTGTCTTTGCCAAAGAGCTTAAGTCCTCATACTACAGCAATACATGCACACCAATGTTTAGAAAAGCACAATTTGTAATAGCTAAATCCAGGAAGCAGCCTGTGTACCCATCAACAGAGGACTGGATAAACAAAACGTGGTCTCTCTATATAATAGAATAGTACTCTGCTATAAAGAATGACAAATTTGAGGCATTTGTAGGAAAATGGATGCACCTGGAAAATATAATACCAAGTGAAATAAATCAGACACACAAGCTTAAATACCAAATGGTATCTCTCATTTGAATGAGGCAAAGTACAAGCAAAGAAAACAATAAAGGATGGATAGAAATGGATAAAGGGACAGATCTCAACCAATAGGGAAGTAGTCCAAGGAAACAAGGACAAGGAGTAAAGAGAAGGAGGATGGGAAGTGAGAGGAATAAAAATGTGCCATGATTGGATCCTAATAGCTCCAATCAGTGTAATCATTTCCCATAACATGAGCTAAGACAAATAATATCAACAAGTATGTAAAAGGTGATATGGAAACCAGAAGTGGGGGAGGAAGAGACAGGGATTAGAAAACAGAAAGCTGTAATATGTATAGGTAACTGCTCCCCAAGATCATTATATACTGCATGAATTGCAAAGATGTACTAATCAAATAAATTTTTAAAATAAAATATATAAATAAAAAGAGACAAAAATATTTCTCCATGATTTTCTCTTTAAAAACAGTAATTTTCTCAGTGCTAAAATATCACTATTACCTTGAAAGAACTGAATAGAAGCCAGTATATATATATATATATTTTTTTGTGGTTGCTATGTGGATAAGTTCAATTTGCTATAGTAAAAATGATCAGCAAATTTAGATTACTTGTTTTCTCATTTATGATCATCATTAAATATTTATGTTCAGCAATATTAAGAAAAAAGCCAGTGGAATTTTATGTAGTCTAAATTATTTCCATATTTGATTCTATAAACTATCAAATGTAAAAACAGTATAATCCATCCTCTAATTTGTCCCCTGTAAATGCTGATAGGTTATTTATCAATGAAAGATTAGTTAACCATTGCGCAATCCCAAATTTTCTTTCCCGTTACTCCTATAAATTATAAGATACAAAATCTTCTTACACACTCATTAAGTTTATTTCAATATTAAAAATAAACCTGAAGTTTTTTATATTCTTTTGCTTAACCCCAGAAGAACTGTTTGCTGTGTTTAAGAACCCCTCTGAACATTTGGTTATTAAATCAAAGGTTCTAAAATTTTCATTTTCTTTTGACCATTCATTAGAATTATATTTTTAATATTTTTTAAATTGTGTAACTTTTATTGTCTTTTTAAAAAAATTTTATTTCCAAAAACATGTATTGGTACATTGTACACATAGTGATCACATTCATCGTAGTTAATTTGCACCTGTACATGATACATCTTGATTCCCCCCTTCTTTCCCACCCCTCCCTTCCACTCCCCCTTCCTGTCTTTATTGTCTTTTCTTTAATTTAGCTAATATATTGTTAATATAAATGATTAAGATGAGGAACTGGACATGTTAGCACTTCCTCTTTTTGTTAACAAATTTTAGAAAATGAGAAAATAAATGAACAGTTATAAATAAATATCTGGTTGCTTTGTTCAAAAAAGCCAGAAAGCAAATTTTGTTTTCTTTGTTTTGCTGTGTTTTGCTTGCATCTTGTTATGCACTCCAGGCCTGCCTTGAATTCTCTATATAGGCTGGGGTGGGCTGGAACTCATGACCCTTCTGCCTCAGCCATCTGAGTGCTGGTATTAAAGACGCGGGCTTCCACACCCAGCTACACTTAGACTTTGAACTATACAAATATGCATTCTTTCCTAGTAGTAATTGAAGTATTATTTTTTCTAGATCCAAATGGTTTACTATTGAAAGGATGGTTTTATAGTTATTTGTACAATCAAACCAAACACAGGCACAGTCTTTATCTTTTGCTTGACACTCATGTTACAGAAATAATACAAATAAGAACATGCTCTCCTTTCACAATATATAATATGACAGATATATCTCATGTCACCTTTGACAATCATCCTTCATCTATAGGGTATAACTTATTATATTTTGTACACTAACCGCCCCCTCCAAGCTTATTTGTCTCTGTTTTGGTTCCCAAGTCAAGATTCGAAGATTTAATGAGATTAACATGCTAAAAGTGGATTTGTCACTTAAAACTTACTCACCTGCCCTGGGAAGGAACATAAGATAAATTTGTAAGGGAAGCCCCAGAATCCCTGAAGTGTTCTATAATCACAACTCTCTGTAAGCAAGAACTTACATGGGACTCCTTTCTGTAAATGGTGAAGCCTAAATAAAAGATCAGTAGTTGGATCTTGGGGTTTCAGAGACTAAGTGGCAGCACTGGAAACACAGGATGGACAAATTTACCTTAATGGACAGCAAATGGAGCAATCTGCCTATTTTGACTTGTACAGACCCTTGGAAAAGGAGGCTGGGCCCTTTGAGAAAGGACCACATCACAGTGCCAAACACTGATGATATTAATCTTTCTGGCTAGATTTACAGTTGTTTACCAGGGTAACTGTGCCCTGGGGAGAGGAAATAACTGGATCTTTGAAGGACTAGTGGATAATGGTTTTGAAATGTCATTATTTTCAAGAGAACCAAACTATCCCTATGGTCCACAAGTCAGAGAAAGGGCTTTTGGTGTTCAGTAGAATTTCAGCTCAAATCCACCTCACATCAGGCCATCTCAGTGTGGGAACTCATCCTGTGGTTATTTCCCCGTTCCTGAGTGACTAATACCCAAACTCGACGCCTGGCAGAATGTCCACATTGATTTCATGTCCAATGAAGGAAAATTCATTATCATAGCAAAGGTCAAGTGAGAGTCTCTCTAGTTGCTTCTACCTACCAAAATAATAAACTATAAGCAATATCACATTCTTAGCAGGATTCTAGAAATTAGTGACACTATCAAGGACTTGAAAAATGCAAAGGCCGAGATTCTCACAATATCATTATTCAACCTGCATATTTGGCTTGTGAAGAAGATGGATGGATGTTGGCGAATGGTACTGGATTATCAAAAACTACCTGGATGGTGACTTTGATTGTAGTTGTTGTATCAGCTGCATATTATTGTTGGAGTGAACTTCCGTAACCCCTTGTATAGCATGCAGCTACTAAACTGGCAAATGACTTTTTCTCCATCCCTGCCAGGAAGGACCAGCAGCAGTAGTCTGCTGTCAGCTGGCATGCTCAGCCCTGTACCTTCAAATGCCCTGCCTCAGGGGTGTGTCCCCTCTTTAGCACTATGTTAAAACGTAGTTATCTTCAGTTCCACAAATTATCACACGGGTCTATTACATTAGTGACATATTGATTAGACATATAAGCAAAAAGTGGCAACTATTTTGAAATTTTCAACAAGTCCCTTACACATCAGAGAACGGGTAGAAAATAAATGACACTGAAATTCAAGGGCCGTGCACTTGGGTGACATTTCTAGGGGCTCAACAATGTATAGTGTATCATTACATTCCTTATTAGGTGAAAAATATGTTGTTCCATCGTGTCCTGCCTACAACCCACAGAGAGGCACAACGTCTATAGGGTGGAGCCCATTTGGACTTTTCGGGTAACAGATCTCTAATTTCAGATTGCTACATTGGCAATTTACTGAATGCCTCATAAAGCTACTAATTTTGACAGACCCAGAGCAAGAGAAGGATTATGATATGTACAGAGTTCTATAGAATCCCCAAATGGTGAAGGTCATTATATCACCCAAAGGTCAATACCAAAAAACCTAAGAAAAGTTATAAATGGTGGAGGCAGTGGATTCCTGGAATGCACTTTCCACCAGAAAATCAGACAGATTCTATCAGCCTCCCAGCTCTTTTCCTTTTACCAAGAAAATCATTTATAGGCAGCTGGTGCCTTGAATAGGAAAAGATTCCTGGGTACAAACTTATCCCCGGCAGCTGCTAGAGTGCTTCTCAGTCCTGACTTTGGGTTCATCCTGTCGCAAACAGTCAGTCCCTTTTCCCAAGTACCTACCAGGTACATGCCTCTCATGAGCTGGGACTTACCTCCTGGCTGACCTGCCAAAACTACTACTGTCCAGTTACGTTCACAGATTCAGGCTTGTCTGCTTGCTTCTAACCAAATCCAAGAAGGCCATTTATTTTGGTAAGAACACACACTTTAAAAAGTTTTATTCAAAGCTAACTCTGAGGAGATGGAGGAGCCCATTTACCTCGAATCATCATCTCACCATGTACGGATGGGTAAGGGCCCTTCATACTAAGGAACAGAAAGGCAGAGAAGTGCAAAGAGACAGCGCAGATCTTCACACTTGCTTTATCACTTCCAGACTTCTTCAGCTCGGGAGGAGGGAGCGCACGGAAAGATAATGCAGACCTCCACACCTGTGTTACCGCTTCCAGCTGTCTTTGATTCATGCCTCTTTCTTGTGGAACAGAACTGGGCTCCGGTCAGCCCCTCACAGCTGCATATTCTGTCACTTCTTTTAGGCTGAGGGGAGAAAGCGTTGGTTATATACTTAGCCAGAAGAATTTTGGAGAAATTGCTTATCTCTACAAAAAAATCTGACTTTTAAATTTCTATTTTGCAGTGCTAGTTCAACCATTTCTCTGCCTCTCCACCCTCCAGTGGACCTTTTCCATCCAGTGTGAGCAACATTTGTTCATGTTAGCCATGCAGGTGACCTCGCAGTATCTCTTAAAGGGAATCGTCATTATTTCTATATTTTATATGAGGAAATTTGCACTCCAGGTTGATGTAACTTGCACAGGTAAATCATGGAGTCAATACATTAATCCAGATACATCTCATTCTTTTTATAATAGGCCAATTTCTTGATATCTGTTGATGGATAAAAAATGGAGAAAGTCCAAATGTCAAACAAATTGAGCCCTTTTATAGTAAAGAACTGACTATAGTTCATATTTAAAAGCACATACAAAAATCTTAGTCAAGAGCACTCACATTTTAGACAAGAATATGTTAAATTTTTAATATTTATATGATTATGTAGGAAAACTGGCTCTTCATTGTGTAAAGTGCACCCTGCCATGTTACTTGGCTTCAATTCTGACTCCGGAGGATTTCTGCCTCTTAATACCTTGGAGGAATTTTCCACCTCTTTAAATTGTAAAGAACTGAAGGAAATGCAAATTACACTTATCTGTTGACAAATAAGTAAATTCTGTCAACTATCTTCCTTAATTCCCTCTAGAAAAGCCAGGTTTGTATGATGTGCAAATTCACTTCAGTCTTTCTGATCTATGAATATGTCTTTTCTCAAATTTCTTCTTTGAACTAATTTTCATATATTACGGATTTCCTTATTCATGTCTTAAAGCCTTGAACATGTATTTATTTTACATCTATTTAGAAATCAATATTTATACTTCAGTATAATTATCCTTTCCTAATAAAATTATGGAATGATAATCCTATTTTAAAATATTACTGTAATGATAAAACTAGAAGGAAACTTGAGACAAAAATTTTAATTAATTTATTGTTTAAAGAATTTACTTAGATTAATACACGGAGACATACTGAAATTGCAACTAAATAAAATTTCCATCCAAGTCCAGTGTTTTTCCCCAGTTGTAACAAACTGAATAACCGCAAAATAATTCCATAATAGGTAAGATCTGGGTAAGTAATAAAGTTGTAATAAACTACATATTCAAAACCTAAACAGACACAGTAATAAAAAGTAGAAAATAATCTATTTTTAATTGTTTTTGTTTTGTCAATTAATTTTTAAAAATATTCTTCAGAAAAAAGAAAGTTACAAAATTAAATTTTTTATTAAAATTACATGAAATAAGGGTTGAGGACTTAGCTCAAGTGGTAGAGCACTTGCCCAGCAAGCGCAAGGCCCTGAGTTCGGTCCCCAGCACCCCAAAATAAATAAATAAAATAAAATTACATAAAATACAGTTTTATGCATAAAGACATATACTTTACTAATTCTATCAAAATTCATATAGTCACAAAAAGAAAAACTAACAAAATGACATAGTGTCTTAGTATTGTTGCTGGATTGGGTCTGAGAATTTCCCAAATATAACTCACTCTTGCTGTACAGGCTTACTGGCTCTCATTGCAACAAAATTTTCAGGATGCATCAGAAAGAGGCACGAGTAAGGTTTATGAGGCAGAGATAGAGATTGTAGGACCCACTCAAGAGAGGAGTGCAGATGTTTAGAAAAGAGACTAATTCTATTTTGGAACTGGGTACATACTATGCGTGCTTTTCTTGAGGGAATGAAGAGCTAGGGGAAGAAGTACCCACATGCCCAACCCCAAAGAGAGTAGCAGCCCATCCAAAGACACAGCTTTCTTTTTCTTTTCTTTCTTTTTTTTTTGTTTTGCTTTGTTTTGTTTTTGAATAGGTGATTTAAACACTCTCTGGATTCACTCGGCCTGTTAACTTTCTTGATTGGGCCTATTTCTGGTCTTCTAGTGATAGGTCTAGTAGGGAAAAGTGTACATGTGTCCAAGTACTGTTGATACTGGGATAGTCCTTAGCTCAGGGCCAGGTTCCTATTCCTCACTTTCTCAGCTGAGCCAATTTATCATATTTTGGTGATGGGCTTCTTAGCAAAGAGATGTAAAGCTGCCCAAGGAATGTTGGCATGGTGATGTCTTGGGTGACTTCATCTAATTCCTAGAAGTTGCAGTCTTGTTGAAAAATACAATTTTTTAGTTAAGATTTCCCTGTCTCCTTTCTACTTATATTTTATTTCTTCTATCCTACCTCAGTATCACTTGAGGCATATGTCTAAATCGCGTGATGCATATTTTGAGGGAAGGAGAAAATTTAATCTAAACCAATCCTGTTCCTACTAGGTACTTCCTGTGCAATCTTAAATTAGTTATATAGAAAGAAATGTTGTCTTTCAACTGAAAACTACATTATATATTAGGGTTATCAGATTATACCCCTATTCAGAGCCTTAAGTAATCTCATAAAGCTTTGCAAAATGCGAATAACCGATAGATATGCAAATTCTGTTCTGTCTGATAGATTTAAACTGACTTCCTCCATTTAGAGGAACCAAGTTTAATCTATTGCAATCTGTCTCAAAATTATTTTATTTCATAGAATTTTGTGCTGTTTATAATCATCTTTTGAGCAGGTTGTAATATCTCCCTGCTTCCCTCAAATCATATGAAAAAATAAAAGTTCTTCAACTAGAGATCATTTTCATATCTTTGAGAGAATTATTGAGTTTACTTTTTTCCTGAAAATTAAAATTTCTGTCTGACAGTTACTCTCAGTATCTATTAGGTTTCAGAACTATTAAATTAAGTAACCTGTATCCTGGTATATAATAACTGTCCAGGCATGTGTCTATATAATCTTAAATATTTCTCTGACAATAAATTGGAAATGACTAAAGTTTCTTGCTAATATTAATCAGTAGAAATGTTGTGTGTGAATAAGCTGTAGATAACATGATTTTTAATTTAATGTAATTAAATTTTCTCTTAGTCCATAAATTTATCAAATATGAGTTTATATGCTGCTTCTTTCCACTAGTCTAAAGATATGTGTTATAAATTTTAACAGGAAGCTCTTCAGATAATCTTCTGATTATCAGAGAGTTAAAAAATAATTATCAGAAAGTAAAATCTATTCTTTTTAAGCAACACACATTCTGAGAGAAAAATTTTACACAGTTATGTTTCAGGCTTGCAACTATTGGCCCTCTGGGTATCGTAGACCAATCATTCCAGACTCACGGCCGATTCTGAGGCTCCAGGCAGCTCTAGGGGTGAGTCAAGACACTTTACAGTAAAGTTGAGGCTCAGGACATGATACCCTAAAGCATAGTAATCTGGCAAGATGAGGAATTTGTGTCCAGAGAGACTGAAAAGATCTCAGAAGGAAAGGTCTTTGTACCTTCTCTTACCTACTTATCTCTTACTCCTCTTTCTACACTAAGCAGAATAAAAACTAGAATTTCTTTCCTGAAAAGCAAATCATAGCACCTAAGAAGGCCTACTCCCTGAAGTTTCTCTTGTATCTTGTGTCTTAATGTGTGCAGAAGGAATGTAATAGATAGACACAAAAAATAATTTGAGCAGACCTAGTTCAGTCCCTCCCACTCAGTTTATTACCATTAGATCAGACTCCTTTTTTTTTCTAATTATGTTTATCCACTTTTATTAAATTCTTTCATCAGACTTAGCAAAAATACACAACGTTTTGGTGTTTTGGGTCGTCTTTTCTGAAGTGTCTCACGTCATGTAAAACTTTGGTGAATACATTTGTGGTGCTTTGCTCTCATAAATCTCTGTTGCTTGGATTTCAGGCATCATGTTTTTGCAATTGGTGCAATCAGTTGAGGAAAATAACAACACAAATGTACAGTGACAACAATACTCAAATTTAGAATGACAACAGAGATAAGTTGCTTTCAATTCTGCTTCATGACTATGAAAAATTAGGGTATTTCCTGCATTCTTCTCTACCCTAGACAATTGTAGTTTGTTCTCTTTCTTCCCAAAGTGCTAATGACAATGACCCCACTCTGTGTCAGGAATACTTCCCTTGATGCCTAGAAAACATTTTGTTCTTAAGCATCTTTGCTTTTCCCCCAGCTACTATTAAACTCAGCATCTAAAAGAAAAATTTTTCTTAAATTGAAAATGAGTGATAAGGGAAGTTTACTGTTCAAAAATTTGGGCAACACCTTCAAATATCATTCTCAGTTTTAAATAAAAGAAAAAGAAATGGGATTGAGATTCTGCCAATATCACATATGCACAGAGAGATAGGTACAATAAATTGTGCAAAGGGGGATGGTGCTTGCAGTTCATAGAGCTTCTATTAGCACATGGACAGAGCAGATAACTCAAAAAGGAAGCCACATGTAAATCTTCTGAAATCTCCTCTGAAAATGGGGAGATAGTGTGAGGCAAGGGGCTGGGTTGACACTGCAAAAGTTATTTCAAGGTGAGGAAACAAGGTTTATATGCGAAAGGGTATATATCTAATTTTAGTATTAGTATAAATTCCCCCAAAACATGTACACTAGATACAAAAAGTTTTGAAAAATAGAAAGTGTTTTGGAGCACCAAATATTTACAAATTGCTGCGGGAAAAATTTCAAAGCCCAGTGTAAGAATTAAGCTAGAAGAGTTATCCAGGATCTGGTTCTAGAAGCATAGTTCTATGACAAGGGACAGAGATAACTCTTGTTAACAGGGAGTTCTGTGGCCAGATGAATGTCACAAGTTGTTGATCTCCAGGTGAATGGAGGATAGTAAAGCATGCCAGAGAGACTAGAGGTTCCACGATAAAACTACCCTCATATAGGATTTGGCGCACTTAAACTCGAGCAGTGAGGTTGAGTTTCAAAATTTTGGAGGCATAACCAACAGGGCTTGTTAATGTTTTTTTGGACACTGGTGATGGGATGTGGGGTCCCCTCTGTCTCCTGTGACCAGAGTTGGCAGCATAGATCTGTGAGGAGCTTGGGGATCACCCAGGTGGAGATATTCAGAAAGTTTTTGGATCAAGTTTAAGGAGCAAGCCTTGGAGTACAGATATTTGAGTCATTATAGTTTTATCATTTGTTAAAGTCCAAAAATTCAATGAGGTAACTCAAACAGAGCTAAATCTATAGCCCTCGAGGATAGAATAAAGCTTCCAAAACCTAATGCCTAAAAGTTAAATATATTTTACTCGAATAAAGTTACTCAGGAAAAAAATAAAGAGAGAGAGAATTTAAAAAGAAAATTCAACAGTTTTAAAGAAGTTAAAGCATCTATTTAGCTAGGAACTGTGTCATTATTCTGCAAAAATTTAAGACTAGGTTTTTCACATTACAATACAAGGTTAGTAATAGAGTTTGCACTCAGTACCCTGGGCAATTACAGTGAGTGTTAAACACTGGCACATTTCGCTGTTGTAAGTCCTTGGAAAGAAATGAGGAGAGAGCAAGCCTTGACCTTTTCAGAACTGTTAAACTTTTTCAAATGTTTCAAGTAGCTCCCCATAGAGATACTTATTGGAATACCATAAAAACTTTCTCCATGAAGGACTGTAATTTTCTCAGTATTGAGAAAAAAGTGGTGTGTGTGACAAATATTTCTCCTGCTATGGTATACAGAATGATTTTATTTTACTCCTGATGGTAACCTAAAAACCAGTATGATGGAATGTTAATTCTACATAGGCGTGTAAAATGTTTTATGTTAAGATAAACACTACTGAATTATATTTCTTCTAAGTTGAATTGGCATTCAAGAAAGCCATTTTTCACAACAAGCACCTATAGTTAATGATGTGGTTGTTTATAGCAAAGTATTTGTGAAATTGTTTTTGTCTTTTTTTCTTTACCTAGTTTTTGTAATTAATTCTCCTTTATTGAGGGGTTGAGTAATAAATTCTATCATATTTTGGTAACAAAAGTGTTATACAACTTTGAAGCATGGTAACTTTGTAGCAGTGTTTTAAATAAAATGGTGAGGTTTTATTATATTTGTTAGCATATATTAAACATTTATTGTCCCTGTTTCATTTTTGTTCCCATTTCACAGATGATAAATCTGAGCTGTACTAACAATATGGCAAAAAGTCCTGCAGAAGCCGACCCTTCCTTCTTCTAAAATACTGCCTTCTACAAAAGATGAATAAAGAACTTGCAAGAAAAACAAAATCTGAGGGAGTTCATCACTTCCTGTCTTTCCTTATAAAAAATACTAAAGGAAGCCTTTTGAGTTGAAATGAAAGTATTCTACACAGTAATACAAAAGCATAACGGAAAGACAAATACATAGACAAATGCATACTGTTGTGATACTGGTGATACACAAATTACTTTTACATCTGGCACCAAAGTGAAAAGATAATGCATAAATATCATTACAAACAATGCAATTCATTGATATAGGTAAGTACATAGACAAATACAGAATCTTGTAATATCATAGTGGTAATATGTAAATTACATTTAATTCTGGTACAGAAAGTAATTATAACTACAAAAAGCAACATTAATGGATATAAAATGCTTTAAAAATCGAGCCTGTACATCAATAACAAAGTGAATGTGAAAGATGTAAAAAACTAGAGTTTTCATATGTGATTGAAGATATTATCAATTTTGATTTTTATTCTGTAAAATGTTTCACGTAATTCTCCTGGTAATTGCAAAGAAAATACCTGTGGGCAATACTTAAAAGTAGATGAGAAAACAATCAAAGCATGCCAATATAAAACTAAGTGAAATTTAAGGGAAGGAAGTAAGAAAAAAAAAATGAACGAAGGCAGTAAGAGAAGAAAATGACAACAAGACATAAAGAAAACAATTAGAAAGGGCAATAATTAGTCCTTTCCTAATTGTCCTTCCCCTATCAGCACTATGAATTTTAGTTGATTATATTCTTCAATCAAAACATAGTTTGGATGAATACATTAAAAACTAACATGCAACTACACACCATATACAAAATATTTCTTTTATATTTAAATACAAACATAGGCTGAAAGCAGAAGAGTGGAAAGGGTTAGTCTACGTAAATGGTAACAAAAGTAGAGCAGTGGTAGCCGTACTCATGTCACACACTTGATGTTACAGAAAATGAAAGAATTATAATAAACTAATATGAAGAACTATGGGTCAATTGTTTTGGATAACCCAGAAGAAAAGGATATAGTTCAAGAAACATAAAATTTACAAAGACTGAATAATAGAGGAGATTGATTTAGTAAACAGAAACTTCCTACCAGTGAAAAGCCCAGAACCACATAACTTTACTGTAGAATTCTACCACATATTTCAAGAACTAATACAACTCCATATCGTTCAGCTTTCCCATTGCTGGAACAAGATACCTGACAGCCTGGACTTGGAGGAGGAGGTGTGCTTTGTCTCACTTTCTGTGTATGCTGAGGGACTCCAAGGCAGGAGCTTCATGGCTGAAGGTCCTGGCTGAGTAAAGCAGTGCGCTTCATGATGGCTGGGAAGCAGAGGACAGAGCAAGAGCAACAGAGAGCAAGAGGCCGGTCAGGGACCACACAGAGCCACCAAGGTCTTGCCTGTATCACCCGCCCATAAGTGTGCTTCGTGAATCCTTCAGGTGACTTTCAAGCCAATCAAGTTGACTAGATTAACTGCCACACAATTCTTTGCAATTCCTTCCAAAAAATGAAGATGAGCAAATACTTTCTCTACTATAATAGGATTTCGATACCAAGAGCTTGCTAAGGTACAGATAAAATTTAGATCTATATCCCTGAGAAATATTTACCCAAAAAATCCTTGAGAAAATACTAATAAACAAAATTCCATAGCACACTAAGAAGGTAATAGACCATGACCAGTATGATTTATTCATGGAATATAGATACTTAAATATATGAAAATCAACTAACATATCACATTAACAGAACAAAGGACAAAAACCACATGGTCAGTTCTTTGAAATAAAAACATGATGAATTTTAATATCCTTTCATGATTAAAAACACTCAACAAACTAGGCATAGAAGACCTCAACATAATAAAGGTCATGCTTGGAACGTCCAAAAGGTAGCATCATATTTAAAAAAGAAAAACTAAAGCCTTTTTTATAAAACAAGAAACAAGACAACAATACCTACTTTCACTATTTCCATTCAATGTAATATTTTAAGGCCTAGTTGGAGTAGTTAGTCAATATAAAGAAATAAAAGACACGCAGACTGTAAAAGAAGAACCAAAAATATAACTGTTTGGAGATGACCATGATTTTGTGTGTAGAAAACACTAAGCATTTTGTATACCCACATGAAAAGCATTTTCTTAGGACTAATAAATGAATTGAACTATATTGTAGAATAGAAAACCAATACACAAAAGCGCTTCTATCCATTTATAGACGGCAATACTAATTGAAAATTAAGAAACAGTCCCGTTCACAATTCAATCCGAAAGAATGAAATACTGTTTTTAACAAAAGTCTCAGTCAAGCAAGCAAAAGCCTTGCACAAGCAAAACTACATAATTTTGATGAAAGAAACTGAAGAAGTCACAAATAAATGGAAATACATTCCATTCTCATGGATTGGAGGACAATATTGTTCTAATGTCTATACTACAAAATTGTTCTGCATTTTCAGTGCAACCCCTGTCAATATCCAGTGGTACTTTCTGAAAAAAAAAATAAAAAAGGAAAAATACCTTAAAGTTTCTATGGAATATAAAGGATCTCAGATAGCTCAAACGATCTTGAGAAAGGAAAACAATGTTAGAGGTCTCACATTGCCTGATTTTAAAACACATTGTGAAGGCACAGTGATCACAATGGTATGGCACTGGCATAAGAAACAAATATATAGCTCCTTGGGACAGAATACAGAGAGCTCAGAAATATACCCTGGAATATATGGAGAATGATCTTAAAGAAGGGTGCCCAAATTACACCTGGTGACAAGATAGTATTAAAATACTGTTGGGAAAACTGGATAGCCATAAACAAAAGAATTAAGTTGGATTATTGCAGAGGAGAGTGACTCAGGGGTAGAAAAAGTTAAAGAGGTAAATAGAATCAGAGAGGGACAAGATGGTACCACTCAGGGCGGTCACTGGACTCTCCTTCAAGATTTGTTTTCATTCTCTCTGCTAAAAGTTCAGAGGAAGTTTAAGATTTACTTCACTAAGTATATGAACTTGGAACATTTTTGATAATAAGTGCAGTAAATGTGAGGGTACACCTATAAAGGAAAAGAATCACTGGGCTCTACTAATATTTGGGAATAAATGTTGTAAGAATTTGGTTATCTTCTCTTGATTCCAAAACAGTCTTTCTTTTCCCACATATACACTTGTCTTTCTTTAAGAACAAAGGCTCTTCCAGTGTTCATCTGTCTGCCTGCCATTTTTTTGCTATGACGGAGCCACTATCTGCATGTACCACAGCTTCTAATCAGGTTAATATTGGGGACAAAGAAAATATAATTAGCAGAGATATTCACTAAGGTCCGGGGATATGACGGAAAAAAAGAAAATAGACAAAAAAGTTGAGGTTTTAAAAGTTTTACTTGGAAAAAAACCTGTAGCTTCAAAACATAAAAGTTACTCGAGCCTTTTTCTTCTCCAGGAAATTCACTAAAAAACTTCCAATGGTCTTAAAGACAGAGTAATTCTAAAATTTTGGATCTGGAGTAGTACTTTTTACCTGTAAATTATGCTTCCTGCTTCCTCAGGGAAGCAGCAGTATTAGTGGACAGTGTATCTCAACTTGAAACACACTGAATGGTTTACATTCTAACATAGCTTGCCAGGTGGGTCACTTAAAAGCCAGTGGGAATACACATCCTAGATCATGCATCCCGAAGATACACCTGACTGGGGATTTAGCTCAGTGGTTAGAGTGCATGCCTAGCAAGCATGAGGACCTGAGATTGATCCCCGGCACCAAAAACAAAGAGACCCCATAAATGTACCCAGCTCTGAATTATGGGCTACCTCTCTTTCTTGAAGGCCAACACTCCATTTCTTTGAGCGTGTACCTTAAATTTCTGCCTAATCCAACCCTTACGGTGCCTTCGATGCACTAGTTCTGAAACACATTTTGTGACTGGAATCGGTGAACCTCCAAGCACTCTGTTTGGAGTGTGTTAACTTCCCCACCCAGCTTCAGGAACTTCTCAGGCCTGCTCCAGTGACAGGTCCATCTGGTATGTGTATTAAAGAAGATAATTGCACATTAAAAAAAATAATTCATAGTTAGCATTTTTTGCCCTGAGCTGGGTTTGCTGTGACAGAATGCAAGGTGTTTGAAAATGCAAATTTAGCTTTGTAACTTTTGCATTAGCTTAGGGCCTTTGTTCAAAAGAGAACAAATTTAAAACAATAAACACTGGATCTTGTAAAATTAAAGTACACATGGATTTTTACTCATTGAAACGTTAGATAAAGTTTCCATATGGGAATCCTGCTTGTCTTTTGGGACGAGATATCTACTAGGTACTCAGTGTCCTCGAAGGCTGTTTCCTAGACACATGGTCCTAGTTTCAGTATCTGCAATAGATCCTACACTGATTTTTCAGGATTGTTTCTTAAATTCTATGGATAATGATATTTCAATTTGCCAAAATTTGTTTGAAAATGACAAAACGATAAAAGTGTAGCTGCACTGTCAATGCAGTGGATATTTCAGAAAAAAATATTCCTCAGTTTTAATATGAAACTCTTGCATACAGAATGTATATTCAGTTTTTAGATTTTCCTAAATGTGGTATATTCATTTCACACAGGGTAAGAAATTATGGAAAGTTATTTATATACATAGTAGAATAGTTCGACATAAGAAACATATGTACTAAAACATGTTTCTAACTGTTTTATTCCATTTAATTTATAGTATTAATTACCCTAGGAATCAAAATAAGGTTTAAAGAATAAGAGATCAATGTAAGTAAAGAAAAATGAAATGCAATAATATCTGTGTTTACTCACATAGTTCCATGGCAGGGTATGTAATAGCGAAAGTAGTCATAAATTATGAATAATGTCACACGTATTTAAGATACATAATCTATCCCTTTAGTCTTTGGAAGCACCTTCCTCTTCACTTTGGCTTAAGATCAAAGACATCTTTTTTTTTGAAAAACAAAACAAATCCAAAATTGTGAAAAAAATTACTGATAATTTTTCAAGTAATGATATGTCAGTTTGCCAAAATTTGTTTGAAAATTTCAAAACCATAAAAGTGTAGCTGCACTGTCAAAAGCAGTTTGATAATAAATTACTGTGTTTGACAGTGAATCATCTCTTTGGCTTCTGAAAGATAATCCAATAAATTGTTCCATTTAAAAAGGAAGATTGCAGATTTGAGCCCCCTCTGGACAATTTAGCAAGACCCTGCCTCAAAATAAAAAAGGGGCTGGGAATGTAGCTTAGTGGTAGAATGCTCCTGATGCAATCCCAAGAATCATAAGGGGGAAAAAAGCCTATAACAATTATTAGACTGCCTGGTGGTTTTCCTCATTAATTTCTGTATTCGGAAAAACACTATATTCTTGCTCTAAGAAACTTAGACCCATGCATTTTCTTCTATAAGCGGAAACAGAAATAAAACTAAATCCATTACACTGATAAATACAGGTGAATAAAATGATAAATCATATGCATCATTAAATATCTTTAAGACTGACCAAGTTTTCTTTTAAATGACATTAAATACTGTTGTAAATGTACAATTCTCCTAATCTCTTGACTTTTAAGCTGTTTCATTGATCGGAAATTCTTTGAAAAATTTAAGTGATTTTTAATACCCAGGCAAAATATATGATTATCTAAAAACATAAGTGAGAGTTTTTACCTACTTACTGTAATTGAACAAATAGAATTTGAGCTTAATTTATTTCCTTTAGCTATGTATACATTTCAGTTTAGCATGACAAATGGCAAATGCCCATCTCATGACATACCAATGAAACATCAAGATTTTTTTGTTCTGTAGTTTTATTTAAAAAAAAAATGTGGTGAGTTTTAGAATTCAGAGTGTCAGGAAACACAGTAAAAGCTATGTAAGTGAAGTGAGATTAAATATTACAGAAAGTGTCAAAATAGTACTCATATGGTTATAAGTCTGTCACTTGTTAAGATACGTGTATTGGAGTAATGACTCTACGGTTTCTTTTTAGTATACATATTGCTTATCATAAGCACATTGCCGAGAATGTCCTCATCAGTTGGATCCCGTTTGAATTGAATCCTTCCATTTGTAATAGCACTTTTTCTGTCAGCACAAACTTTCTCACTCCTATGATTTCAGCGGTCATAGTAGCAAATGAGTTTTATACGTCCACAATGACAATTCCAATTGCATTGAAATTACATAAGAAAATGATTCTCATAGTCACTAGAACAACTTATCTCTGCACTATTACTGACCTCAATACCTGGTTTCATATAAATTATAATCACAGTCGTGATTGCACGTATGTAAGACTCCAAAAACATAGTTTGATCTGTTGGGCATAGTTGCTTTAGGCATAAATAATTTGATTCCTTATCTGAATAATTAGTTTCTCTTTTATGAATCATTGAAACATTTTTCTTTTACAATAAAATAAACATCTTGTATAATGTCTCATTAATGGATAATCATCTATATCCCAGATTTTCCTCTTGTATATGGAAGCCTCAAGCTTTCTGGAAAAACAATGATTTAATATACGTTACTTCCTATACTGCTGTAGCATTTCTAACCTTAACCTCAGTTATAATCTTAAACATGTGTTTGATTCTATAAGTGTAGATAAAAATTATATATAGAAAAACAAACATTTCCTGCAATGGAACAGAAACACTCAGAACATTCCAACTTACCTCGAGCATCTTTAAACACAGCAGATCTGGAGAGTATAAATTAAGCCCTCTAGTCTAATTTAATTATTTCCCATTATTTCAGGGCCACTAGCTGGACCCATATCTTTATTACCTGATAGGAAATTTTGATTTGGACTTAGGAAAAGAAATAGAATAAATTCTAGAGAAATCAAGTAAACCTAATTTCAATGGGAAAGCTACTTTGAGATCACATGATTTGTACTATTTTGAGATTGTATTATTCTAACTAGTCAAAGTTATTGTATTTCCTGTAAAAGTTATCACATTTTTAACACAATGGCTCTTTTCTGGTCACTCTATATTCATTCTTTGCCAGAGTGTGAGTTGGGACAGACTTTGCCATAGTGCAGTAATAAGCAATTGTAACAGTTCAACAGCTTGACAAATTAAGGGTTTAAGTCTCGCTCACTGTGTCGGCAGAGCTGGTGGGGCTTCCGCCATTTGAAATACCACCAGTCATGGTGGCAGAAAGAGGAAGAACTTAGCTAGCTGTGTAGCAGCTCCTGAAACTTAAGTCTGGCTGCAGGGGCCTAAGGAAATACAAGAACACTGGAATATTGGTGAGCAAGTCAGTGACTCCCACAGTTCACCACTCTGGTCATCATGTTAATTCAGAGCACCTAAACACTCATTAGCAACCAATCAGTGCTCACAACCATTTGAGTCATCTAAGTACTATTTTATAGATAAGGGAAACAGAACTAGTTGATTTATTCAAAGACAAAAATGAAAAAAAAAATGAAGGAAAAAAAAAGGCCATGTTGTAGTACACCATTCGGTCTTTTTGCCATTTTATATTCAGTCTCTCATGTCTTGCACTCCTTTTCATGAGTCGTAGGCCTAAGCGGGTCACAGTTTTAAAAGCAAAATGCATCTTGACATTAATTTCTTAACAAGAGACAGTTGTAGCAGGGACTTGCACGTGAACTTATGTTGGTTTATTTCAGACAGAATTTTGTCCCTAATTGACATATTTGGGGAACACAGAAAAATTTTATTTCTAAACTCGACAGTCAATGCTTTTTTAAATTTTTTTCAACAGTCAATATTTAACCACTATAAGGAAAACGCTGCAAATCTTCTGTATGCTAAACAGAGTACATGAATTTATATGCAATTATATACATAACATCATAGAATTATATTTATATGTGCAATCATATGTTCATGCATGCATAGATGCATGTATGTACATATATAAAATACATAATATACATATACACTTGCTTACACATACATACATAGTTATGTCAAAGAAAATTTAATATGTTGTTTACAATCATTCATTTTATCATTTTGGCAGTGGAACAAACCATCAGACAGATGCTTCGAAGTGGAATACATGTGAGGCGGTCCATTCATAGTGTACAAATACTTTAGCATAAGGTAAAACATGTCTTTCACAATGTAAATTTATTGTCTTTAGTAAAAATCTAAAATACTTCATCTAATTTTTGCACTTCTTTTATAAAGTCAATCAGCCACAAAGAAAATTTTTATTTATAATTTTAATGGAAAGTTAAAAAGGATCCCATTTATTATACACTTTGTCATTTAATGTGAATCACAGAACAGCAAAAGAATAGAAAGCATTTTCAAAAGTAAATAAAAATCAAAGCCTTTGTTTACCAAATGATAGGAAAATAGATGCACCTTGAGACCATAATGTTAAGTAAAATAAATTGAACACAATAACTTAAATATTGCATGGTTTCTCTTATAAGACAACACCAAACTATAAAGAGCAAAATAAAAGACATATAATAGGAAGTAGGGAATTAGATGTTTCTTAAATGGTAAGGTAGCAAGAGATGAAGTGGGATGGAGAGAGGAAGGGAAGGGGATGAAAAAAGAATTAAGATGTATTGTGTACATGTACCAACATCTTATGAAGAATATAATCATTATGCACAGCAAAGATGTACTAATAAAAAGTAAAAATTAAAAGAGAAAGTTTCTAAAATATGAAATAATGATGCAGGTACTGATCCTCAAGTTGTAATATTCACAGGGTACAAACAACCTGATCTAAGCTATTTCTATGCTCATTATCCTCCAGGGACACAGTGTCCCGCTCTGTCTGTCTCTAACACTGTAGACATCCGATACGGTTCTGTCGTACCACCTCATTACACAGGCCTCCAGTCAGTACCAGCCTGCGGGCCACACTTTTCCTTCTGAAGAGCTGTCTGCCGGGCCTCCTGCACACACTGCTTCTGACTCCATCCCTCCCGCTGTGATGTCTGTTGTAGGCCACAACCTTCTTACCCACCCGGACCTACCCAGAAGCATGCTTTGATAATCTGCTGGACATTTCTTCAACTAATGAAGTTGACATATCAGGATAAATGATCATACATACTATAACTAATAGCTAAGATAATTTATTAAGAGGCAAGGTTAATTTTGGCTCACGGTTTTGGAGATTTTGGCCTATCATGGGTTGGCCCATCACTTTTGAACCTGTGGTGAAGTGGCACATAATGGAAGTACAGTGTGACAGAGGAGGGCCTCATGTAATGGCCTGAAGTAAAAGAGGAAGAGGAAGGAGCTGGCCTCTGGCTATCTCCTTCAAGGGCACAAACCAGTGATCAGAAGACCTTGTACTCGGCCCCCTCTCTCAAGGTTCCTTTACTTCTCAATAATGCCATGGGCTGGGGGAAGCCTGTAACATAGTGGCCTTTGGAGACACTGATTCAAACCACAGCACTGTATGAAAAGCATTTAGGATGTACTCATTTATTGTTAGTTATTACAACTCAGTTTAGTGTTCTAGATTTACCATATCTGACTTTAACCATGTTTATTTTAAGCTTTCCCTGGTAACTCATATGACATTGATCTATTTTCTCAGTTATTTTCCATTATATTACATTATTTTCCATCTTAAATAGTAATTATTCATATTATTTTAACTGTACCATATGTTAATAGCAAGTCATTCTTTCCTGTAATTCACCTGAAATCTTTTTGTTAAACAAGTCATAATGTTAACCAGAAGCACTGGTTACAACCTGCACTTATTACCTACTTTATTATTGAAAAGGGTTTGCACTAAACTGTGTCCATCTTTAAAACTCTAAGGGATCTATTTGGTCTCATTTCTACTCTACTTCAAGGAATTGGTATCTTATGACATGGTCTTTCTAAATGAAGATGAACATTTATCACTACATCGAAGATTAACAAGAAGATAAATAAGAGACAAGATCTGCTAAATAAATATTCTCAAAATGAACATGAATTCAATGAGACAACTGAGACATGTAAAACACTGAAATTGTTTTACATAGTTATATAGGTAATATATATAATAGTCTATAAATACATATATATTACTATTTGAAACTATTTTATAGAAATATATTTCTACGAAATTCATTTTTCTTTCAGTGTTATTAGGTACCAAATACATAGCCATTCAGTTCTTCAGAAACCTTATTAAGAGGTGTCTGACATAATTCAAAATATCATTTACATCTATCCATTCACTGTTTTCCTACAATCTTGTTGAGTACATGCCACAGATGAGCTAAAGCTATTGATTTCAGTTAAAATCAGAGTCTAGCCCAGTAGGGCTGAATGTTGGTTGTTGATGATGACTTTCCAGAGATTTGTTATCTTGGAAGAAATGGAGAAGGGTTTACAGGTGACTTAGAGGGAGCTGATACAAAATAATGGGGACGGGGTATGTATTGGTGAGTTATCCTGTGGCTAGGACAAAATGTGTAACACCCACAACTTAAAGGAAGAGATTTCAGTCCATGGCCAGCTGGCTCCAAGGCAGAAACATCACAGCAAAAGGGCAAACTGGAGCAAAGTTTCACGTGTCATGGTGGAAGAGCACCAAAGAGGAAGCAGAAAGAACCAGAGATAGCCCTCAAGGTCTCACTCAGTCCCTCACGACTCACTCGGATGTGTGCTTTACTAACCTGCTAGGCATCTCTTAATCCAGCCAGGTCGACAATCAAAAGTAACTCTTGTCCAGATGAAACAATGATCAAGATCTCGCCATATGCCAGCCATCTCTTTCTGGATGAAACAATTGAAGCAGAGACCAACTTTGGTTTCAAGGGGGCCGCTGGATTAGAAACACAGCTCACTGAAGGTGAGACACAGCTGTGTTGGTGAGAAGCCCTGTCTTTGTAGTTGGAATGAGGTTCGGTTTTAAGGTCAGGGAATGTGCAGAGTACGTGGGGAAATGGACCTCAGAGCTTATCACTGCCCATAAATCGAGGAGCAGACCTGCCTGAGACACCTGGGTTACTTAGTAATCCAAGCACAGGGAAGATGCTTGAGGAAGTTGACAGGAAACAAGGAGAAGAGATTACAGTGAGGGACAAAAATCCCCAGAGCGAAGTACTTTGGTACAAACTACTTAAAAATTATGCATTTGTCCCTGAAGTCCATTTTATTTTTATTATGCTACCATTTTCTCATCACACTTATTCTAACATGAATAATTCATATATTTGTGCAAAGAATAAGCTTTCATGGTGGGGAAATTGTTAAGAAATTGTATTCACTCATTACTAGGAATGTTCCTACTATTCTTGTGGATTAGTTCCATGGGTTTGCCAGGCAGGATACTGCTGCTTTCTGAAAAGAGTGACACTCGTGCTGATTGCCAGGCTAAGAAAAGGTAATTCGTGCATCTCTTATCTCTGCAGCGTGTAACACCAGACAATATAATCACCTTGAGATTGTTTGAAAGCTTGCAAAAAATAAATACATGGATGTTGAGTACAGAGCGAGAACAATAGAGCCCATCAGTAAATCTTACTTCTGACTAAAAGTTCCACAGCTCCAAAGGGAAGAGCTACTTTGGGGTAAAGCAAGTGCAGACCTTTGCTTTTTAAACCTTTAAATGGGTTTTATATTCTGCTCTCTATTCTTCTTTTAAAAGAAAAAGAAAAATTAAATATGAGTCAATACATATGTTTTATCAAGGCCTTTATTTTGTTTCTCATTTAAAGTTGAGATGTATCTGATTCTTTTCCAAAAATGGCCTGTTAGGTGCACTATAAGATACGCTATTATAAGAATGGTGTGTATTACATTACAATAAAATAAATGTATTAACTTTGAAGGAAAGAATCTTTACTCTGGCTGCAATGAGTTTCCAGGAAGTCAAGCTTAACAGGTTGGGCACATCTGTCACTTTCTGAGCAGTTCTGGAAATCCTCTTTTATGAGTGTCTTTAGAGGTGCTGTCATGGCTGCCTCTATATTCTGAATTGATTCAAATGTTTACTTTCGTGGTCATTTTTACTTTGGGAATGAGCCAGAAGTCGCACAGTGCCAGATCCAGTGAATAAGGTGGGTGACAAGACACTATAATATTTTTACCAGCCAGCCCATTGGATGGCACTTAGCAGCAGCATTCACCTTTTATTTTTTAATCACACCTGTAAAGAAAGAGGAGTTCCACAACTACTTCAGAACGTGGCAAGAATGATGGAATATGTCTAAAGAAAGGAGAGTATTTTGAGGGAGGATTAGTGGCAATGTGCCTTATACTGTAATACAGTATTTTAAAACTTAAACATCCACCATATATTTCATCACCCTTGTAAGTCCTAGGAGACTGTAATAGGGGTTTGTATCTCCGTACTTTACAGACTGTTTGCCTAGAAATTCTTTTTATTTTCTTTATAGTGTGGTGTCTATTCAACCTTTGTTCGCACGTCGGGGATAGCCCTGCAGAATGTCTTCCCTGTTGTGTGACTCCGGTGGCCATGCTTCAGCACTAAGAAGGCACATGCAGCCCATTATTGCAGTTCTTTGTGGTATTATATTCATCTGGCATGTGTGATCCTTCTCATCAATGCGAAGTCAAACAGCATGCTTTAGAATCCACAGTGGCTTGTACACAGTGAACAGTATCACAGAAGTTCAATGGGAGAATCAATTATCCACATAGAAGAAGAATAAATCTAGACCCGTATCTTTCATCCTGCACTAAAATAAAGTCAAAATGGATCAAAGACCTAGATACTAAAACAGAAACACCTAATCTGCTAGGATATAAAATATGTAAAGTTCTTGAAGACATAGGAAAGCCAAGGACTTTCTGAACAGAACTACAATTGCAAAAGACATAATACCAAAAATCAACAAATGGGATTATATTAAATTAAAGGCAAGAGCCAACAGAGTGAAGGGACAACCTACAGAACTGGAAAAAAAGTTTGCCAAATACACCTGAGATAGATGATTAGTATCTAGAATATACAAAGAACTCAAAAAAATTAGACAGCCAAATTAAAAGACTCAGTCATAAATTAGGTATTGAAATGAGTAGACACTTCACAAAAGATGTACAAATGGCCAACAAGTGCAAAAATAAACAAGTAAAGAAAGAAAGAAAGAAAGATGGCTGAATCGACTGCTATGAGTCAGGAATCCCTTAGTGGAAATGAGAGACAGCGCCATTTGAATAAAAAAAGTAGAACTTCAGTGAGGTAGGGGAAAATAAAACCGTATTATCAACGTGTGAAAGAGCAATTCAAAAAGGATGGATGAGATTATTGTTCTGCATAAATGGTGATGAAAACACAGAGAAGAAATAGGTATCCTGTTGAAAGTGAGTTTTGTTATTATCCAGGTTTTTATATTCCTTGGAGTTGAAAGTGGGGCAGAGAAGCAGAGCCCATCCTTAGAATAAAACCATGTGACCAGAATAAAGGCTATTTTTGTTGTTGTTGTTGTAGCTCCACTTATTTCTTCTCATTTTTCCTTTTTTGTTTATTTTTAAGGTATTATATTTATTTTAGAGTCTATGTAACATTAAAGGAAAGTACAGCTTTTAAAACTTTAAGAAGTTTTCAAATGACTCTCTTGAACCTTTTCCCTTCTGACTCTCCAGGCAGCATGTCAGAATCTTCTGTTCTCATCCCTGCTTGGGGGTGAGAAAGAAAAATGTGGCACTTACAGCATATCCCAAATAATTACATATTCCATTAAACTATTACTTTTTATGTACCCAGGATCATAAAACACAAAAATGAATGAGACAGTACTCTCTACTAAGATTTTAAAGATTATCTGTATTGCAGTATAATTTTCAATGAATTAAATGGACCCACCCTAAGGGTTCAGTGAGGTTTAATAAATGTCTTTTGTACTAAATACTAGCAAAAATGATGATATCTTGATCTAATCATTACATGCTTTATACCTGGATTGAAATGTCACACTGTACTCTGTAAATATAAACAATTACTATGTCATTAATTTTTTTAATTAAAGAAAAACACATCACACTCATGGGACTTTCCAGCTAATACCTGCCTGACATATCTGGCCCCAGGTGATGTCTGGCTGTATTAGTTACTTTTCTAGCACCAATGGTTGTAAGAGGGTAGATTTAATACAGGACATTTATAAGTTACAGTATTCACCCATAAGACAAGTGCAGGAAGAGTGCTTAATGTCTATGCACTGGAGACCCAAAAGATCCAATCAATTTCTGGGAGCCCACAGCACTGTCCCATGTACGTCTGTGTCTGCAGATGATGGCTGAAGAAATCTTTACTGGAACCAGGACACGATGCTCCCGGCAGAGATAAAGACCTGAGCTTCCCCAAAGCAACAGCAGTCATCCTCGACAACAGCAAGGCCCCGAGCTCCTTCCTTGACAAGAACAGCCAAGTTCCTTTCAGGAAAACCAGCCACAAGAGAGCTTCTCCTGGGAACCAGCCCACAGCTACCTTCTGCTCCCCTTCTCCTTTATGTTGGGTTGGCAACAATACTCAGGTGCATCCTCTATGCCCAGAACCACATCAACTCAGTCCAGCTGGGCGTTCTGGCGCAAGTTGACCACAGTAAGACCACCACACTGGCCTTCTATCAGTATTATTTTGTCTTTGTAAAATTTCACACAAATGGAATCATTGTTTGGGTCTAGACTTTTTCACTCAATGTATTTTGTGATCCATTCATGTTGTTGTAAGTATTGTTGTTTCAATTACATATTTATTGCTGAGGTGTATTTATAGTTGATGATGTTATTTTCTATTCTACATTTTACTTACAATTCACTTATTGAAACATTAGTATTGCTTCTTGTTACTGGCTCAATAGAATAAAACTATATGAACATGCATGTATGAATGTTTCCATGGGTTTATGTTTTCACTTCTCTTGGGTAAATACTTGAATAACATTTCTAGACTGTGTCATAAGTTTATACTTAAGTTATAAGAAAAGGTTCAACAATTTTCCAAAGTTGCATCATTTAACATTTCCAACAGCAATATATTAGAGTGTTGGTTGCTGCACGTCCTGACTAATCGCTCTTTTTCATTTCAGTCATTGTAGCTTGTGGACACTGGTATTTCCCAATAGTTTTCCTTTTCACTTCCTTAATTATTATTAATGACACGTGCCTTTCCCAATTTGTATTTTTTTCTATTTATTATTCAATGTTATAATCTTGTATGTTCTTAATACTGATTGTTATTTTTATCAAATTTTTATTTGTGGTTTGGGTTTGTCACATTCTAAGAAATCTTTGTCTTCTTCAGTGTTGTAAAAATGCTCTTCTATGTGTTCTTTCTGAAATCTTCCAGGTTCACAATTACATATGACTTAGGTGTGAACTAAGCCATGAGGATGTCTTTATAAAGTTATCCCAATACTATTTGTTGGAAAGAGTATTTGTCCATTTTCCCATGAATTATTTTTGCAAATATTTCATTCTCTATTAACACTTGCTATAATTTGAACCTGGAATGACCCCCGAAGGCCCCTCTTTTGAAAGCGTGGGCCCCACTGAGTCATTATATATATATATATCACACATACACACACAGATATAGATTATACATATCTTTATATATATATATATTATACACACACACACAGAGGAAAAAGACACTGAGAGTGATAATATGCCACTCCACATCATGCGATTTCGGCATGAGTGTTATTTTGAGTTAAAAGTACTCGATAAAAAGCAAATGCAAAAAGGATTCTCAGACTTCTTCTTCTGTCTAAAAGTAGGAGATAAAATTCCCATGTGAGAGTTGCTCCCCTGACTCAAGAAGAAAGCAGAAACTCTTACCACCAGAGATAAGGAGTTGAGGCAAAGAGTGTTTTGTCCAAAGCAGACCTCAATAAAATACCTTGTCCTCTAGTCTGTCCATTTATTTTATTTGCTCTTTGACAATTGTGTCTCGTTGTACATAAGCAGGTAGGTTTTGCCACTTTGGGTCTTCGTTTTCCTATGAGGGTTCCCACGAACATATAAAAATCTATGTGTACTTCTTCTGTTAATGTAATTTATATCAATTTCATTCTTAGGCCCAACCTTAAGAAAATGCAAGTAAAATTTTGCTTTCCCTGTAAGAAATACTTATTATTCTATATTATTCTTTTTGCAATGTTTTAGTCTGGTTTTAATGTGAAGATTATGCTGGTCTTGAAATCTGTTTGGGAAGTATTCTGTACATTCTGACAATATTTGGATTGGTGATACGTCTTTTAAAATGTTTGACAGAATTTACCATTAGTGACACTGCAACTGTGTATTTCTTGTTTTTTTGCTTTTGTGTGTGAAATGTGTGTATATTTGCACATACTCAAGTACAATATTTTTCATGACTTTTGTCTTTCTGTTTTTTACTGGGCATTGAATCCAGTGCCTTGCACATGTGAGGCAAGCACTACCAGTGAGGTACATCCCCGTCCCTTTTTGTTTTGTTTGGAGACAGGGTCTTTACTAAATGTCCTAGGATGGCTTTGTACTTGTGATCTTCTTGTCCCAGCCTCTGAAGTAGCTGGGATTACAGGTATGAGCCATCATGCCTGGCCAGAAATTTATTTTACATTCACTCCTAACTTTACTACAGTCTGTAAGCTAAATTTTGCTTTTTGAGGAATATGTCTATTTAATGAGTTAACACATTTACTCACATAATATTGTTCATCACATTCACTAATCTTGCATGCTTACAGAAGCTCTGGTAATAAGTCTTTTATTCCTGATGTGAATAAATTAAGTACCCACTGCTGTCTTTTATTTTTAAATCAATTAAGCTAATTCGATCAATTGTATTCATCTTTTCAAAGATTTGATATACTATATTACTGATTTTGCCAGTATTTTGTCATTTTTAATTTCTTTGGTTTTAACTTTCATTTGTATAATGGCTTTAAAATAATTTAGAATGGTGCCTCAGTTCACGAACTTAATTCGTTCCACAATTCTGGGGAAGATGGTTGGCTTCTCATTCATGCAGGGAAGACGGCCATAGTTTGTTACCCAAATGCGGAGTTCGTGAACACAAGCAAAATGTGGCCAAATGCTTCTGTCCACAGACCGAATTGTTCACAAACAGAAGTGTTCATGACCTGAGGTATTACTATATTTTTCTTTATCTAATTCTTTAGACAGTGTGATCATTACATTGACTTTAGATGGATTCTTTTCATTAGAAACATTTAAAGATCCAAATTTTTATCTAAGCACTATTTATCTGAAACCCACTTTTGTTTTTTTAAATAAGTTTTTGTGTTTTCAATTGTTTTCCTTCCAAATATTTTCTGGTTTCTGTATGGTTTTTTCTGTGACCCCTGATGGGTGTATGTGCATGTTTGTTTGGTAATATATTGTTTAATTTTCAAACCTGTGAGGATTTACAGGTGTCCCTATTATTGATTTATAGTTTAACTTGATTTTAAGAAAACATATACAACTATAATCCATCAAATATTTGAAACTGCTTTATTCTTCTTTTTCACGAGATGGGGGTCTATCTATTATCTGCAGACTGGTTTCAAACTCCTGAGTTCAAGAGATGCTCAAGAGCTGGGACTCCAGCTGCACACCGCTGACTGACTTTGAGATTGTTTATGGCACAATACATAGCCAATAACAGTGAGTCTTCCACAGCTAAAACAAATGTGAATTCTACTGTGGTTGTTTCAGTACACAATATGTAAATTAGTTCAAGTTTTCTATAACCTTCTCCTGATGTTCTATTATTTGTTCTTTTTGTCTGTTTCCTTAACAATTACTAAAAGAGGATGTTTTAAAACACCAACTGAAATTTTGGATGTGTCTATTTTCTCTTTCAGTTTCTCAAATTTTTGCTTTATTTGAGATTCTGTTGATAGGAAAGATAATAAGTATCATAAGTATATTCTTGTTATATTTTCTAGATTAAGTCTTCCTTTTATCACTTTAAAATACCCCTCTGTATTTATGATATTTCTTCTTCTGAAGTTGACTTTTATGGATATTAATATAGGCATTTGTGTTCTCTTAGGCTTAGTGTTTTCATATTTCTTTTCTATCCTTTTAGTATTAAGCCACTTGTGTCACTATGTTAAAAGAGTATTTCCTTTGACAGGACATAGTTGTGTATTGATTTTTAATAATTAAGTATGATCACCTTTGTCTTTTAATTGAAGTTTTGATGTTGCTTATATAATTATTAATATAGTTGTGTTTATATTTACCATTTATAATTTATCTTCTATTTGTTCCATTTATCCTTTATTTCTTCTTTGTTTATACTTTACTGCCTATTTTTACTGGTTAAATATTTTTAGCACTGCATTTGATCTCTATTTTAAATTATTCAGTAGAATTTTCTGGGTTACTGCTGGCTGTTCTATGATTTATAATATGAATCTGCAACTTATCACAGTAACTGTCACATCATATTATGCCATTTCACAGACAAGATTCTTATAACAGTATATTTTCATCTCTCCTGTCTTCCCTTATAGCATTATTTTCATATATATTTTAATTCAGTATATTATTAACACTACTATAGTTTGTAATTTGGCTTCAATCATTTATCCTTTACATAAATCTTTAAAAATAAGAAAAATTGTATTTACCCATATGTTTCCCTTTCAATATTCGTTCATCTTTTTTTTCTCTAAGTGGAAGTACTCACCTGGCATCATTTTCTTCAGTCTGATAAAGTTCCTACAACTGTTTCCTGCGACCTCTGTCTGATAATTGAGTTTTTTCCTCACCCCTTCAATCTGAAAATGTCCTTATTTTGCTTTCATGTCTTTTGAACAAGATGTAGAATTTCTAGCTAACAGTGGAAATAGGCAATAAATTTCCTTTCAGAGCTGAAAATCAAAGCTCTGTGCCGTCATTCACATCCCGTTATCCCGACTTGACTCGTTGCCTGACGGGAAGCAGCGGGGTGTGCACAGACTCTGCATAACTGGTTCTAGTGAATCACAACAGGAATACTTGAGTATGAATACGTTAAAAACACTTTGGCGTAAAGAGAAAAAAATCACTCCTTTTTGGCGTTCAGTGACTCAGGTGCAAGGTTTCAAGACAATTTAAATACTTTCTATGGATTAATATCTGCTGACCATTACAAATCACAGTTAATACACATAAACACACACACACACACACACACACACACACACACACACACACACACACTCCAGTTACCTACCTGCAAACTACAGGTGATCGGCCAGCTATTTGATAAGTAACACGGTAATAGAAATATATTACCTTGTGTGTAGAATAGATGAAGTTTTAAAAGTCCAACTTACCAGTAGTAAGCAAATCTAGGGATAGAGAAGGAAAAAGAGGCTTCTCTCCTTGCTGACCTGAAAATGAAAATAGGATCTTACAAGCCAGTGAATTAAATATTCAAGACTTCAAGGTTTTCTTTTTTCTTCTAACAGAGGTTTCCTTCTTGAATTGCCATGAAAATTCTGATTGGAACTAGATTAACTTCCCATCTTGTTTTAGTGACTTTCCTCCTTGCTGGGACAAAATATCAGACACGCAGAATTTAAAGAAGAGAGAGGTTTATTCTGGCTCATGTTTCAGTTCATAGCGCACTGGATCTAAGGCAGGAAGGCACAGCGGAAGAGCACAGCGAAGGGTGGCAGCTTGGCATAGCATCTGGGAAACAGAGCGAGACTGAAGGAAGAAGAAAATCCTTCCAGGCAACGTCCACAGTGGCCCACCTCTTCTCACCAGACCCCACCCGCAACCGTAAGTCTGTTATAAACCTCCGTAATCCAGTCATCTTCCAAAAGCCCCACCTCTGAGAGCAGGAGGCTCTTGGAGGACATCTAGAAATAAAGAATAACATCCTCAGAGACCCCTGCCTCAGCACCGCTATGATTTACTAGCACTAGCTAAGTGAAAAGCAGCAGGCAGGATGGGGACTTTTGGTTTTGTTGTTATTGGTGTGGTCTTTTCTGTGTCCGTGTGTGGGGAGGGATTGCTGAGGATTAAAGCCAGGGTCTCATGAGTGCTAAATACACGCTCTACCACTAAGCTACACTCTTATCCTGGGTTAAGTTTCTTGGTAACTGATTTTTCTCTGCAGAAAAATCAATCTTGTTTAATGTTTCATTTTTTCTTCCTTCTTCATGATACTAAGAATCAGGCTTCTTTCTTATCAAATAAACATGTAAGAATTTCTATTTTAAGCATATATGCATTCCTAAAAATCTAAAACATTCTGTAAAAATCATACACTAAAAATAATAAGGTTTTGGTAAATGTAGTGGATGGAGAAAACAGTAACAAATAAAAATGGAACACCTAAGAAATATTAGCAATTTTAGTAAAGAATACTAGTAAATTATGTAGCAATTGTGTGTGTGTGTTTTGCTGGGACTGGAACCCAGGCCCTCCATAAATACTAGGCAAGTGCTCTCCCACTGAGCAACGACCCAGCCTGATAACAATCGTATTAGAAATACCAGCACAGTTCCACGGCCAAGACCATTTAAGCTAGATTTGGAGTCCCCAGTTTTCCCAATGTCTTTTGGGGGCTCTTGTCTTCTCCTTTGACACGGAAGCTTCTGCAGAAATTCTTCACTGATTAAAATGATTTTATCAAACTGAAAAGATAATTCATGCCAAGCCTTCCCCATTCCTCACTGTTACTGATGCATCATGTAATGTCATTGCAGCCACTTTCTCTGCTCTTGTCTCTTCTCTGCAGAGCCTAATAGTGAAAGATGAAGATGTTCCCCAAAACACTAAATCAAACACTTCTGACAGCAAAGGGAGACATTTCTGCATATATTGCTAACACACTGTCTTAATCGTGTGATAGTTTTCTCCTTTCCATTTCAAAACTGAAGCACATTCTGCAGAACTCTATGAGCGCTAAGCTTTTTCCCTTGTATAGAGATCACATACACATTTATGTGCTTGTCCCTAATAAGTTAATTCAATGAATAAAATATTTCAAGAAAAATGAAGCTATAGAAACTATAGAATATATCTTATCTTCATATTCTTTAAAGGAAAACCCGGGTAAGCCAGCTGCGCTGGGCTTCCTAGTGACTGTCTATGAAGGCTACACTGTGATCATAGTGAAGGAAGGAAGATCCACCGTCAGACAGCCCGAGGAAAAGGTGGTGAGCCTGCTGCACAGGCCCCAAGGGTTTCTTCCTACAAACAGAGTGTTCGGCTCTTAAGGTCACTGTGCCTGCCCTTCTTCACCTCTTCTGCAACTCAGCCCCTTGTAATCCTTCTTGCATACCTGGTCTAAACTCTCGCTTTTATTCCTTTTTCCTCCTTACTTCATTCCCCTCTATTAAACTTTGAGTGGACACAAAACAGACAACACATGGAAACTGTTGTGGTTGATTGACTACATGAATTCTAAAATTCTTGCAAACACTATGAACTGTAATAATTCAGCCAAGTCTCATAAATCAAAAGGTCTGCTCTAGCAAGATGTCTGATGTAAGAGTAATCATCACTGTGTCATCAGGAAGAATATTCCAAACAAACATTATCGAGTTCTGGATTGCTCGCCCCTCCTTCTGGAGTTGGATTTTTCCAGGTTCTTGCTGCCTTGAAGAAAAGAACTGAATGAAATGAGTAAAAAAAAAAAAAATGGGGGGAAAGTTTATTAAAAGGAAAAATGGAGATTGGAAGAGAAACTGGCTCTGCAGAGCAAATTTGAGCAGAACAAAGAAAAAAAGTAGAAATAAAATAAATACATACCGCATCTAAGAGACTGGTACAGGCTATCATGAAAGACATGATAGCATCAACTCCTCGTGGTTTCCCTTTATTTTACACTATCAAAATTCCAAGGAAACCCATGAGAACTTCTACATCCAGGTCCTGAGAGGCAGTGCTGGGATCTCATCCCTCAGGCTGACCTTGCAAGAAGTCTCAACTCTGGGATTTTGTAACCAACAGGTCATGCCTATTTTCCCGGCCAGCTTAAGCCACACCTTTCTCCTATCTCAATCATGTTTCTAATTTTAATAATTCTGAAATTTTCTACCATTTGCAGAATTCTCTCTCTATAATATCATGCTACTAACTTATTAATAACTTAGTTTTTATTTTTAAAATTTGGACTTTCATTTTGCACACATTAGAATATTTCATAAATTGTGTAGAAATTGTCTGAAAAAATGGCACATTTTGTTCCACCAAAACAAATGTAGCAATTATTACTTAGTTCTAGAAATAACCAAATGCATAGGCATGACTACAGGAAAGTATGGGTATTTATTTGACATACATTACAGTTTTTTCTAGTACCTGATCATATTTAAAACACATGTAAGTACCTCTGTAGATCCTGGGGCAATTTCTTGTTTTTGAATCAGGGCTGATAAAATTTGTTAACTGTTTCTAATCTAATAAATCATACTTCGTAAGCAAAGAGTATTTATAGTGTTCTATGAAACATTCTATTATTCCAGAAGGTCCCTTTCTCTTTCATGTTAAAAGACCATCTTAGTGGCAAAGAGAAGTTCTTCAGTATTCTGCTTTTTCCTTCATATTTCTTTGTTTCCATAGTGTTTTGACACATTGTGTTTTCTTAGTCCCCTTGATAGCTAAAAAAATGCTCTGCTTCCAAAAGCAGTAGAATATGGAATTATTTTAAACTTCATGCTCTCAGCTTTTTATGTCTTTTACAAGTGAGCTTTGTTGGCTGGGGAAATAAAAACAGTCTGTCTCCACAGCCTTTCTTCCCTCTTTACCAGATACAAATCTTTTAAGCCCAGTAGTTTTTTGTTGTTGTTGTCGTCATTGTTGTTGTTTTTTGTTCTTAATATAGAAGTTAGTATAATGTGAGCATATTATTTGGGGCCACAGATGATGTGAAGTGGAGCATGTGTTATGGGTTTAGATGGAGAATGTCCTCCAAAGGCCTCCTGGGCTCATAAGCAGAACTTTTGGAAGCTGATTGGACTAGCAGGGTGCTGTGGTGACTGCCTGTTAGGAGACGGGGTCTGATCTGGTCAGAAGAGGCAGGTCACTGGAGGTGTGACCCAGGTATACCTCCTTTCTCAGCTTCTCTTTCTCTCTCTCTCTGTTTCCTGATCACAAGATCTTGAGCAGCTTTCCTCCCCTAGAATCCTCCCCCATGCTTTTTCTGCTTAGAGCCAGCCCTCTAAGAATTGAAAACTCTAAAAACCATGAGCCCAAATAAACCTTTCCTCCTTTAAACTGTGGAGTCAGGATACTGTGTTCCAGCCAAGAGAAAGTAACTAAGGCAGAGTACAGGGAATAGATTACAATGTGATCATAAAATATATTTGATATACAAGTATGAATTGTCTTACCCTTAGATGAAATACACTTCTGGTTCAGGTAAAGATACCTTTCATTGAAGATGCATCTACAGAACCTTAGTGGCCAATTTTCAGTTACAATATCAAATAAGTAGCGTGCTGAACTCTTTTCGGAGAACGTGGAATTGTCAGTTTAATTTTTATTAGGAAATAGAAGTTTCTTTTCAAACATATGATTCACTACCATTTGGCCACAGAATTGAACTTCACTTTGGAGAGTGGATTTGTGTCTTCTGATGTGTTCCCATTTCCCTCTGATGACTGAAGCTTCTATTTCTGAGACGCGCTGGCTGTAACCGGTGAGGAGCAGGCAGGGCATGAAGAGGTGGAGGGTTGCTGTGGTCATTAAACTATTTTCTGCACTATTTGATCTTTAACTTCAAAGAGTTGATTTGATTAAAATTAATTTTATATAATATTTTCCTATGATTATTCCCTAATAAAACTAGTGTTTCTATTAACTTGGGAAAATAGATTATTCACAAATGAGGTAAAAATATTGCCTAAATATTTGAAAAATATAAATTTAACTCAGTTCTTGCCTCTCGTCACCAACATACATTCTAATTGGAACACAAATTCATGTACAAAAATTAAGTCATAATATACAACAGAACATATTCTGAAGGGAGCATTTTTTTCCTGTGATAGTTACTGTGAAAATGAAAAGGAAAAATTAACAGAAGTGTCCAAGGATTTAAGAGTTTGTGTATTACAAAGAGACCATAGGCAAAAATCAAAACTAAATAAAAATCTACAAAAATACTCGAATACTATGAGATAATGAGTTACTAGCCTTTGGAAGAATACACATTTTTAACAATCAAAAGGAAATGTTGAGCACCATTGTGGAAAATTATGACAAGGGTGCTAAGTGTTTTAGGACTGTTGAATTATGTCCTGTGAGATGTATTGTACCCACCAGAAATGCGTAAAATCAATGCCAATAATTTAAAAATAATTAACATCATTGTGCTAATATAGAGATTAAGAAACAGAATAGTATCAGTATCGTTGGTTTTCTGAAGTGCTTCACCACTTATGTCTTCATCCCCTTCCCAAAGGGTTAATTTTCTGAATTTTGCATTATGCTAAACACTTTTTCAAAGTAGTTCTATTTTTGTGGCATATGCATTCCTATATATTATATAATCTAGTTTTTCCATCTTTGTTTCATCTTCTATTTTTCTGCTCTGATTTTGTAAGCATCTAACTTCCCTTGATGGCAGCCGTTTTGAATGATAACTGACAAGATTCCCCCTGAGCAGTCCGGCTCAGCTTTCCCTGTGTGACTTCACAGAAAAATATAAAGAGACAAAATCAATAGAATGATATGTGCAGCTTTAAAACCCTGGTGCCAGGAATATGCCTGACACATTGATGTTAACTTAGGGAAAATTAGGTATACTCCAGCTCAGACGAAATCGCTTTTGTCCTGAGCAGTATGTATGCCTTGGCTTCTGACCCGAACTGTGATGAGCCCACTGGTCTTGCTCTACCCCAGATCTACATCTGTCACTAAGTCCACCATAAATGACACTGTCTGGTCCTGGATCTGCCTGCCTTTTTCTTTGGGTGAACAGTACCAGGGACATACACTGACACAGGTTGCCCATGAATAGATGTGTTGCTTTCTGTTAATGAAACGTTTTTGCAATGTATCCATAGTTTTTCATGTAGTTGTATTTCATTCCTGTGTGAGGTTTTGTAATATAGATGGACCAAGGCAAATGCAAATACTTTACTCTAAGTGGGTATTTTGCTGTTGTGTTTTTTTTTTTTTTTTTTTTTTTTTTTTTTTTTTTTTTAGACAGAGTCTTGCTATGCAGTTTGACCTCAAACTCAGAGTGATCCTCCTGCCTCAGCCTCCCAAGTGCTAGGATTACAGGCGTGCGCTACCACGCCCAGCCATTATTTTTTGGAGGGGTGGTGCTGGAGATCGAACTCCGGGCCCTGCCCTTACCTGGTAAGTGCCCTACCACTTGAGCTAAATATCCAACCACTTACTTTCTTTTCTTTTTGTTCTTAAAGATTCTATGAGCAGTTTTGTAATTTGTTTCCTAATTCTACATGTGCAAAAGGTTTATTTAAAGGTATATATTTAAGAGCAAAATTACTAAGCAAGAAAGTTTTTATATTCTAACTTTAATAGGTAATATCCACTTTCTTTTTCTTCCAAACTATTTGTCACGATTTATACTTTTATCAGCCATGGCCGAGATGTTGTTGCTTCACATTCTAATGAACCCTTAGTTTAATCTGATGTATTTTTCCCTAATTACGAAGATATGTAATGGCATTCCATTTTGATCTTAATTTGCAATCCTGTGATTACTAATGATGCCTTGAACTTCATATAATTTTGAGCCATTTCTGTTTGCTCATCTGTGAAATGTCTGCTTGTGTGTCTTTACTCACTTTTCTAATAGCTTATTATTATTATTTATTAATGTCTCAGAATGTAAAGTATACTAATCTTTTGTCAGTCAGGTAGTTTACAAATATCTCTCCGATTCTGGCTTATTTTTCACTTTCTTCTTAGTCTGTAAGTGTAGCAATTATTAATTTTAATATAGTCTAAAGTATCAAATGTTTCCTATTGTTTACAAAGTTTGTGTATAATTCATAATCTATTACCTAATCAGAAGAAATCATGGATTTTTCTCTGTCTTGTTTTAAACATATCTAGTCTTCCATTATCAGTAACTCCTTTGTTATAGTTAACAATCTACATATTCATAGATTTGTTTCTGGGATAACCGGTTACGTCGGCAATTTTTTTCTGCATCAATGCTGAATTTTCTTAGTTGGGTTTTATGATAAACCTTGCTATCTTCAACAGTTTCCTGATTTTTTTGGACTTTAATTTTTACATTATTTCTTAAATCACTGTGTTCATCTTCGGATCGAGCATATCTCTAAGTAATTACGAGGTTGCAGCTGTATCCTTGCTTCTCTCTCATTTTCAGTATCTTACCTTCCTCTTGAATCACACAAGGAACCACATTTTTATTTCAAAAATGTCTTACATTTGTCATTTTGTTTATTTTTCTTTTTACGAACAAGCCTCGACTTGAATACAGATAGTTAAGTAAATGCACATATCACACTTATATTGCAAATTCATAAAAGATAAGAAATAACCTCTTCACATTGTATTCCCCACAGCATCAAGTTCAGTGTCTTGAATTCCATGAGTACTTGGTATTTGACAAATTGATTAGTGACAATAAAAACAAAGCAAACAGTCATCAATTTTCTTTGAATTTTAAATTTCATACACATCATTACCATATATTTTCTGTCATCTGACTCAGTTAACATCAATGTAGTTTAACTTAGTATTTAGATTTGTGGCTGGAAATCTCTACTGTTTATAATTGGAATCTACAAAATGGTCCCAACATGGACCTGAGGCAGAGTCTGCCAAGTTGCATAAAAATAATCATTTCCTTTGTTACTGATCTACATCCATAGTTTACTTCATGCATATATGTTCTTTGTTTGGCTTCTGTATGGTTGTGAATATAGTTAACAGTCAAACTAGAAGTTTGGAACCAATGATTTTGTGAAGAATGGCTGATAAAAAAGAGAAAGTATTTTTTTTTTAATTATGTGAAATGAAATACAGAAACCTACAAAACCTGAAATACTTTGTTAAGTCAAGATCCAAGAGAAGAAAAGGCCCCCAAATGACATTTGGCATCACTTTCTCCCAGGAGATTGCCAATTACCTCCGAATCTCATTGAGTTGCACAGAAGGGAGGCCCTTCCCTTGAGGTGGGGTCTGCAGGAGGAGCTGGGCCTGGCGAACTCACCCCTGGGAACTTGACCACAGCCCATTTTAAGGTCTTTTAAGTACTTCTTCCTATCTAAAGTGCCTGAAGGCTTCTCATGTTGCTTGTGACATAAAATCTAACCCTCCTCAACCTACTACCAGATTTTTGTCCCCCACCCCAAGTTCCAAGTAGAAACTCTGAATGGGGGCTTGCATAATTTGTAATGCTTTACCCTCATATTTTCACACAATTCCCTCTGTGTTCACCTTCAAATATAAGTTCCAATTTTTACATTTTCAGTAAAATTTCTAGACCTCTCAGGTTAAATTACCCGTCAAACATCATTCATGTGTCTTTCACATCATTTTCTATTGCATTATCCTGTTTTATTTCTTCAAAGCATAGATCGCTCTCTGAAACTATCTTGTTCAGTGTCTGTCACTCCAGTACAGAATTCTTCTCTGAGAGCACAAAGCTTGCTCGTCTCACTCCCTGTTGTATGTGCTGTGCTAACACAATGCCTGAAGGACGGCATCCACTGAAGAAATGTCCACTGTGAAGTAGTGTATTGGGCTTCCTGCCCGTGTTGAAGGATCTAGCCTTTCTAATCAGCACCCACAAGAAAGAGACTTGAATGGCTTTATTTTCCCACATGGATCACTAATGTTTCTTTTGTCTGAGTTGATTGGCCACTTGGAAATTTATTGCAAAATATAAGGGAGGAAAAATAAGTTTCTCTCTATCCACTTCAGGTTTGCTGGCCTGGGCTCCCGTACATACACATGACAAAGGGCGTATTAAAGTTTCCTTTGACTCGGGGCCAACAAGCATTTCTTGTCTTTAAGTTTTGTCCTTCTTGATCGACAGAGGAAGTGTGACACTTTTGTAAATGTATGTCTTGCTTCTTTTGTGTTTGTCTCTTTGCAGTGTCAGAAAAACCAGTGCTTTGGGAATGCAGGGTAAACACTCTATCTCTGAGCTACATCCCCAGCTGGAGTTTTTCTTTTACTTGTTTTTAATTTCCTTCAGCTCAAAATAATCCTCACGCCAACGTGATGTGTATGTGTGTGTATGTGTGTGTGTGTGTGTGTGTGTGTATGCATGTGTGGGGGAACATATTCTCCTGACCTTCTAAACTTGGCAAGCTTAGTGGAAATACATCATTTTGAGACCATCTAAGGAAACAGTCAGGGAAAGCACACCCGTCTAGATGTATGGAGAAGACGCCTTTGCGCATGTCAAGAGCGCGGGTACTCTCCATGCGGGCAGCAGAGCCTGCGTGGGTGGAGGCGCCTGTACTTCCGGCACATCAAGGATGGAGGCTCTTCTGCCTCTTCACCTTCCCCCTCCTCCTCATCTGCCGCACTCTAACAGACGTCTCTCCTCCCCACTGCTCTTTGCCGTTCCCTTCACTCGTGTATTACGGTTCTGCCGATTTCATCTGCTGCTCACTCTTTGCCTTGCTTGAAAAATGGCTGTGAAGGACATCTTGTCATCCCAGGAGGGCACTGGATGAAAAAAAATTAAGCTTTCCTTTTTTCTGTCTTTGTCTTTGTAAAGTGAGACACACGTGATTGGTTTTTAACCCGTAATTTCCTGAGCGATTGATTTTTATCTGAATTAAACGGTTTTGATTTCAGCCTCTGCTCTTCCGTGCCTGCCTGCGTGCACACCCGGAGTCAGAAGTAGGTCTCGTTCTCCACATAGCCCGGAGTCCATCACAGCGGACTGCTGAGGGGGGACGTCACGACTGGGGTTTGCCATCCCTTGGAACTTACTCATAAACATATTCTTAGGTGGATATTTTAGACAAAAGACATCAGTGAGAGTAAAAGTCATATACTAGTCCTTGAAACATTGAAAAAAGGGCATTATTAAAAAAAAACAAAACTTCTATAAATGTTTGCTTGGCTGAATGATGTTAGAGAGCTACTAGATTTTATCCACATTTATTCTTTTACATGATATCAAAACTCTTAAATGATTTCAGAACCCCTGAGCCTTGTAGTCACTCTAGTTTTAAAAATTAATTTCTTTCGAACAAATTCTTCCTGAAGTGTCCTCATGAACGTGCTTCAGTGACTTTTGCTATAATTGCAACATGACAAGTTCCAATCAGTGTGTTTGATGCTCTTGGACCCTAATGATTTCCACTGGCAGGGGAGTGTGACTATAAAACAATAATCAGAGTAATTGTAATAGCCCTTGCTCTGAGGACTCTCCAGCAAAGCCTCCTGGAGCCTCTTTCGTCCTCTCCTAATGGGCTCCTTACTGACATACTTTCACACTGGCTTTCAGTTGTAATTTTTCCATTACAATATGATCTCAAATATGTGTCCCTCCCAGACATAAATTCTTATCGAAGGTTACTAGTGGTCCTCTCACTAGAACATCACTTTTCCTCTCAGCATGACTCTCCCTTCAAAGCCAAACCGATCACTTAGGTCTCACGTGAATCACTTAGGTCTCACATTACTCTGAAAATTGTCACCGCTTGAAATGTGTCCATTTTAACAGATGTCCACATTCCAAACATTTTTTTTTACATTTTTAAAAAATTTTAATTGACACATAACAATTGTATGTATTTATGGGCTCAGTGTGATTTTGGATAGATATATATTGTGTAACAATCAAATTAGAAAACTTAGCATACCCTTCACCTCAGACATTTATCATTTCTTTGTGGTAAGAAAATTTAAAATCCTTTCTTCTGGTTATTTTGAAGTATACAATATGGACTAACAATAGTCAGCCTGCGATGCAGTCGAACACCGGAAGTTATTCCCCTTAGCTACCTGTGCTTTCATGTCAACTGACCAAGCTCTGTATTTACATTTCTCTTCAGGTTGCATAAATCTTTCACCTTTCACCAGGCATTTTTAAATGTTTTTGAGATTTACCTTCTTTTTTGAAATTTCATTTATTGATACAGTATATGTTTGCAGTGCACGAAATTTACATTCATCTCAGGGAGTAGGTACGTGTACATAACAGAGCTTGAGTCTTTTTAAATCTCGATCTCCTCCCCTTCTACCTCCCACTCTCCATCTCTAAATCTCCTTTTTCTATTTTCTTTATTATTTTTCTTAATATTATTTTATTTCCTATTTATACATGTAATACTTGCCTGCGTCGGGGGTATTTGGTGCATGGACATGACATGTCTTAATCCTTTTATGTGAAATCTACTGTGTATATTCCTGTGGCTGTCAAGAAAGCAGAAATCCTGTGGAAACCCATCTTCCCAGGCTGACACGATGAGAGAGCAGCGTGACACACCTGCCTCCCTAAACAGAGATGCTACTTAAAGCTGCGTGAGTTAGAAACTGCAGTGAGGATGGCTCCTTTCCATCTAGAGTCACACTGGCACCATGTGTCTGGTTGTTGTCCTTGTATTTATACCAGATGAAAATTAAATGTATTTGATTATGATTGAGATATTAATGCTCAGGACACAATACACCTATATCTGGAGAGGTCTTTAAAGAAGTGATTAAATTAAAATGAGATCATTAATGTGGATCCAGACTCAACATGAGTGGGGTTGTGATGTGTTATACGTGGAGGGAAGACCATAAAAAGGCAAAAGAAGATGACTACCTGCAAGATAAGGATTGAAGCCACAAAAGAAACAACCCTTCCAACACCTTGATCTCAGACTTCAAGACTGCAGAACTGTGGCACATACATTTTTCTCATGTCCATCGCCTGGTCGGTGAGACTCTGTTACAGAAGTTCTAGGAATGGATCGTATTCAGGCGCTTCTGCAGCTCAGACTTGCACAGGTTTCCGCTCGCGAGTGCAGACAGAGTTTCTCTGCAAGAATCCGGGGAAGAGGCCGCACTCTGTTCTGTAGCTTTGGCTCTGTCTGTGATGAGCCAGCAAAGCATGACGACAGCAACACTGAGAGCTGTTACAGAGCATCTCACACAGTTACTCATTTTCAAGTCTGATTTTCATCTTCGAATTTTGTCTTCCCAAAGGACTCACTCAATTCTGAGAAATATTTACATTATATATTTAAAGAAACATTTATGAATCCAAAACTTTCTATGGGAGCTGGAGATGTAACTCAGCAGTAGAGGGCTTGCCTGGAACACACACACACACACACACACACACACACACACACACAGAACAAAACACCCCCCCCATCTTCCCTAGGCCCATATAGAATCTCTCCAAAATGTTTCTGCTTCTATACTAAATTTTATTTCTTCTAGAATTATTTCAAGCTTTTTTTCTTTTATATCCAGTGTTTCTCTAGTCTTCTTTGTTCTTGCAGGTCAGTATCTCGTGCTCTGCTTTTTGCTGAGCTGGCCCGAAGTTTGTATTGATTTATTTACTCCCTTCAGGCTTACCTGGAATTTATTCTTCCACCTTTGGACTCCGATTGCCTCGCTTTTCCCCATTACCATGAGTAATGCTCCTGTCTGCCTATGATCTTTCTTAGGGGACTTGAATTCAGGGGAAATTGGTAAAAGTTAATGCTCTCCATTAATTTCTCAAAGTTCTCTAGTTCTTTCATCTCCACTCTGCACAATTCAGGCTAAACCATTTTTAAATTTTCTCCTAGCAAAATATCTACAATAGCATTTATTTAATATGAACTGTGTTTCAGGGGTAGGTTCTTTGGTGGATACAATTATTCCCATTTTTTTCTAATAAAGAAACTGAGATCTTGAAATTGAATAACTTTTCAGTGTTCACATAGATATTATGTTTTGGAAATAACTATAAACATAGATGTCTTATTTTGTAATTAGGTTTCAAGCCACTTATTATATGGTTACTCTTTATAGAAATTCTTAATTTTGAATTTTGTAATACTCTAAAAGAATGATATAGAGTTCTTTCCTAAAATATTACTATAGTTTTCCTTATGAGACAAAGCTGTGGTAGTTTTCTCAGAATATGTATGTAAAAAGAAAAAAAAAAGAAGGAAGCTTGAGATACCTCACATTCAAACCAATATCGATATATTTATTAAGTCCACAACATCCAGATTCCTACAGCTCTTGACAATTGTTCTTTTCTGGTTCCAGCTCTCCATGTAGGATCCTACATTACACTTAGTCACTAGTTCCTCTTAGGCCCCTCTTGGTGGTACCACATTTTTCACACCGCCCTTGCTCTGAGTGACCTTGATAGTTTTGAGGAACACTGGTCAGGTATTTTGTATGGTGTTCCTCAGTTGGGATTTACCTGTTTCTTCTGATGTTAGACCAGAATTATGCATTTGATGGTAGAAGAGCACAGTGGTGAAGTGTCATCTTTGTCACATTGTTTCAAGGGTACACACTGCCCTACACAAGTCACCATGTTGATATTGGTTACCAGGCTGATGTGTTTGTTAGGTTTCTCA
>PVJO010015665.1:5821-44483 GCA_004026905.1 Hystrix cristata
GAGACCAGTGCAGAAGAACTTGTAGCTATATGACCTGACTTTATCTAGGCTATAAATAGTTTGGCTATGGTCACTGTTTTTAGTCAATAAAATAAATTTCTTGTGGCCTTTTGTGTTCAATTCATTTTGGAAAGAGCAGAACTTGTAATAGCATACAGATAAAGAGTAATTAAAGAGGGCATGAGCAGTGGTTAATGAGCTAGCAAAAATTTCCAAGAGAACACTACAAATCTATGAAATCTCAAGTCACCAGCCAAGTACATCTGCAGTATTTTTAAATGTTCAGAGCTTTTGTACTTTCACTTGGGCTTGTTTCTGTTTCTAAGGTAAATGAAGGTCAAGAAGGCCATAAAACTTATTTTAAGACCAAGCTACAACAATGATCTGACAAGGTTAGAGAACACAAAACCTTAATTAAACTTTCTAAGTAAAGAGGAAGATTTTAACCACTTGGTTATACTATTTTCTGTGTAAAAAAAAAAAAAAAAAAAGTCAAAATTTTATATCACAAAAAAGTTTGCAATTAATTTAAAATAAATCATCTCTTTCAAGGCACTTAGATTTATGATACAAAGGTAGCTATCAACTTGTTATTTTTTCCTCAGGACCTGGCGCGCACATACACACAATTAGAGAGCTTTTCTTTATACCTGCTGAAGTATACTTTTGTTCCTTTCTGATGTAATGAGCCGAAGATAGGATGCTTTCCCATATATCTGTGAGTTGCCTAGAATGAAAGGCTCTGAGTGATTTTTCTTTTAAAGGGACAGAAAAGACCATAATCTATTGACATGATATTAAGCTGACCTAAGCTTAAGCCGTCTAAGTCAGTTATGCAAAATTGTTTCCCAAAGCTTAAGTTAAGAAAGTTCACAGAAAGCACTTCTTTGTTTCTATGGATGTAGGAGAAGCTAAAAACCGTAATGACCCACCCAAGAAAAGAATCTCAAAGTCACTAGTTTTGTTTATATTTGCTTGTATATTTACACTTACACTTGGTACTTAGTGAAAGTAACGGAATATTTGGAGTAGAAAAACATTTTCCTTTATTACTAGATAGTCCCTGATCTCATCAGTACTTCATCTCTGCATACTAGCCCAGTGAATGACATAAAAGACACGTGGTATGTTTTGACTAAAGAATGCCATGGCCTCTTCTGTTTTTCACTGTATATGTACAATACCATTTGTTCACATCTTTTAAAGCAATGTACAAAGAATACATAAATCTTTGGATAATGTGCTTTTTGAATGAGGTAGCTGTGTCTTCACATATTCCACACTTTCATCTAGACCTGCATGGCTTCATGTGTAAAGTGAAAATGTGTGACTCTTGAAAACCTAGTGTATCTGGAAATTGTGAGCCCACATTTTCTCAAGCCATTGAGATTGAAGCTGAGTAGCATCTGCTCACTGTATTTTGGGCTTATATGCTTTTTCTTCTTTTTAAAATCTCAGGGCCAGTAGTGTACCACTTGTAAACATTTAACAACTAGCTCTTGGGTGACAAGAAGTCCTGATTTGTAACATTTACCCATTTTAATGGCATAAATACTCCCTCTGTGATTGATTTTAAATTACTACTGTGATATCAACAAACCTAAACATTTCCTGAAATTTTAACAATTGGCTCTTGTGAGCTGGTTCCATCATACCAGCCGGTTCCACCGTACCACAATGCAGCACCCAGTGTTCCACATCTACACAGTATAGGAATATACTTCCAAACGAAACCAGCTTCTCACACTTGCCTTCCCTGCCTAATCCAAATTAGTCACCCCAGGCTAGATGACCCTATATCCTTCCAACTACAACACTGGATAAGTCCCTTACTTATAGGGAGACTTCTTAGAAAATATTTTCTGCAGTAATATCAGAACAGTCTTGTATTGCCTCACTATTTTTAGTTCTAGGAAGGGCTGCCAGAAGATTGAAATTCTTATCTGGATTCAGATTTGACACTATAATCTTTACTATCTTATTCTTATATTATAACTGCTTCTTGGTTGGCCTTCCCACTCCAGTCTCTCCTTACTCTAAATCATTTCTGTAGTAAGGCAGCTACTAGAGTAATTGTCTCTCAACAGCTTTGCAAATGAAGCCCTCCATCACCATTTTCATCATGTCACTTTTTTACTAGGCAAGCCTCAGAAGCTTCCTGTGGTTTGTTATATCTAATCCAAACCCCTCAGGTTGATATTCAAAGCTGTCCACCCCTAAGCAAGAGCAATAATCCTTGGCTATTGTGGACTCTCATAAAACCAGTTAAGGTCATTGAAATCCCTGTAGACCCTCCACGCTGCATCTCAATTTCCTTATTCACAGAAGACAGCAATGACTCTAATTCCCATCTTTCATCAGACTTGCTGGAATTCGGAGTACCTAGTAAGGATGCTGCCTGCATACTAAGTCAGGTATATTCCACATTGTCTTTTGACACATGCACATCTCTGATAAATCACAAACTCCCTGTAAAGGTGTGTGACATGGAAAGGGATAAAAAGTTCATTTTAACATTAACTTTCAGGGCCATCTGCAAAACAAATGGTATTTTCCAACAGTGCAGACACTGACATTTTCAGAAAGCACTAAGCTGCTTTTTACTCCTACTTGTAGTTTTTGTCATCTTTACAGTCAGTTCAGGAAACTCTCCATTTACCTCCCCCCCCACCGCCAGACTATCAATCAGAGAATGTCCTTGAGGTTGAATTCCTTTGTGAACCCCAGGTGTCATGCACCAGAGTTTGGGACGAATTTCTCAGAATCACAAGTTATGAGTTGAGAAGCAGATTTTTACTGAGAAAAGAGGAAACACACAAAGACAGGATATGGAAGATGCTCTTGATGTCCCAACCTATTGACTTTTTGGTGCACCTGATTTCAATATACAGCTGTGGTAGGCAATTTCCAGCACATGGAGAGCTTCCTACCTTAAGCACCTCCCATCTCTGTTTAACACTACTTGAGGGTCTTCTCAGAGCAGAGCCTAAACTTGCTAGGTAGCAGGCGGGTGCAACAAGGAAGTACAGGGGAACCGACATCCTGAGGGCAGCCTCCACCAATTACTACATGGATAAATGCCCAACTATCCATTCTTTGGAGAGATACTTCTCAAGTCGCTCTACATTTTCCCCAGAATGTCTCCAATGGCACTGAATCTCATTTATGTACATCTGTAATCCACTCATTTATATATACTGTAATAGCTTTTTTCTGCTTCCTCTCTCATTTTCCTCATATTTTCACTTAAATTATCTGAACCCACATATTGTGCTCTGCTTTGGGATAGGAGTCGGTGAGAAGAGAAGGCACAATTCCCATCTTCATGTTGTCCCTACAGGGAAATATGCCCTACAGAGCATAAGTCCATGCACCAGCGGACTTCTAATTCCATGGACTATGAAAAGCCATGCTATGTTTCCTTTTTAGAAATCAGTGGTTTTCAATGGAGAGCAATTTTAACCACCAGAAGACATTTGGTAACATCTGGAGATTTTTTTTTTTGTTTGTCACATCTGGAGAAAATGATTGCCACTGACATCTGGTGGACTGAGGCCAGCACTCTACTAAATATTCTACAATGCACAGGATAGCCCTTTACAATAAAAAAATCATCTCTCCAAAAGTTTCAATAGTGCTGAATTTGAGAAGCCTTGTTATACAGCAAGCATAGGAGCAACTCTGTCCAAGAGGAATGACCTGACCATTTTGGTACCAGTAAGTGTAAATTTGGATGCCAGCTCTTTACAAGTATCTGTATACAGCTAGAAGCAGCTCTATCCAGAACCTGGCGGCCTTGATCCCATGGAAGTCACATTCTGCCTGATAGGAGAGGAAGCCATAAATCCAGTGGGCAGCTGAGACAGGCCCTCTACCTGCTGGGAGAAAACCCTGGTCCCAGGTCCTTCCTTAAATGACTCATAGTGAGTCCCTGAGATCATTTCTTACTCTTGCACCATAGAACAAACATATTATCTTGCCCTCTTATACTTTCTCCCTAAGAAGAAAATTATTAAGACCACTCTCAATACCTGCCAACAATTTTAATGATAGATGTATGTATTTTTAAAAATCTCTATAGAAAAATTTGACCTGTGAATAAATCCTATCCACAGAGAAAGTCAGTGCACACACACACACGCACACACACATACACAAACACACACACACACACAGCTCCCACATTTCATGCACCCAACAAACTATACGATGAGATTAAAACGCTGGTATCAAACCTATGTTGCCTCACTCAAAATTAATAGGATTGGGTCAAAATTCTTTGGGCACAAATAATATTTTTCTTAAAGTTCTAATTCTTAAAGACACCACTGTGAGTTTTACCAGACCTGCAGAACACCAAGTAAGGTGGGCACAGAACTCAGTAGTGTTCTAAATAGGACAGCATCAGGTAAGAAACCTACCTACAGAGGCTGAATGTAAAGCTGCTGCCCAGCCCATTCTCAGGCTCACATTGAGCCTATACTGTGCCTGGAAGAGCAGCACCCAGCAGTTTGACCAAAAGATCCCAGGCAAGACTCACTCACGACCAAGGGGTGCACCATGGAGTGCACGGGGTGTACATGCACGGGCCCCTTGACTGCCATAATTAATAAGTTCCATCTTGCAGATGGCTTCCTGCCAAAGCAGGGAGATGGTTACCCCATCGTAACCCAATCTTGGTGTCACATTAAAACTTCATATGCTCTGAAGCAGGCTTGGAAATCACTAATGGTTTCTTTAAAAAAAAAAAAAAAAAAGGAAGCAGAGAAGTGTTGCAGCCAGCTGACTGACAGAAATCCACAACCTGGCAGCCAGCCCCAGCCCACAAAACAAAAGAGTCTCTGGTTCACCTGTCAAGACTGTGCTCAGTCCTCGTTCCTCAGCCTCTTCCCATGGAGCTTATCTGATTCCTTCAGCCAGGTGTGATGGAGCAGAGAGTGCTGACATCATCACGGAGTGGGAGCAGCTGGCTGGCTCAGAAGCCACCAGGGAAAACGGGCCTTAAGATGCTGCTCTCAGCAGTGGCTGCAGGCAGCCTGGGAGATTTGTATTTCTCTTCCAAACTGATGGCTCAGAAAGGAAGGATTCAGGGACCACAGCTGATCCCTAGGCCAGTGAGGGAAATAATAGCACCTGCCTCTTGCCCTTGCCCCTTTCTTCCATCACAGCCTTCCAAGAAACAGGCAACCTTTCAAAGATACAGAGAAACATTAGCCAGACTTCAGCTCATCAGTCAGAGTCTTTAGATTTAGTTATTCTCTGCACCCTCTTTGTCAAACAACCGTATTATTAGGATTTTCTTAGAGCAGCGGTGTGCAGTATAGTCCCATGGGATAGGCAGGACCCTAGACACTTTTAGGTATGCAAACTCTCGGGCCTGAGCCTAACCTTCTTGAGTCTGAGCTCTCTGACCAACCAGTTTTACAAGTTCCCTGGGCGACTGTCTGCTCTCTGGAGTTTTCAAGCCAGTCAGAGAACAGGAGCAGGAGAAATTGCCAGTCTCAGCTCTTGCAGGTGATTTCAGCTTCTTCGCACTTAACTTCCATACCGATACTGTTTTGGCACCACCACCCCCTTCCAAAAATATTATTTACTGACTTCAAGCTTTTTAGAATTTGCAATTTAAACTTCTCCTCTGAGTGTGAATGTTATATTAGCATAGATTTCTCATAGAATGCAAATGTTGCTAGTGGATACATTTCAAAGCTCAACCCTCGGAGTATTTCGCTTTGGAATGCTCCCTATTCGTCAAGTAGCTATCATTTCCTTTCCCCCTTTTTCACCACTTTTAAATAAACTGTCCTCTAAATAAATTGTCTTCTCTTAATTTAAAAAAAAGAACCCTTACACCTGTCATCCCATTAGTGAATTCATTTTACCCAAACATGAGCATTCCTTTTTTTTTTTAATTTTTATTTTTACCAAGAACTTGTATTGGTATGTTGTATACATAATGATCATAATCAACATGGTTATTTTGTACCTGTACATGATACATCTTGGTTTCCCCCTCTCTTCCCTTCTCCTCCCTTCCATTCTTCCCCATCAGGATTTTTAAACAAAGTGGTTACATGTTTGAAAATAATTAAATGGAAGGGAAGATTAGTGATGAAAGACTATATGTATCAATGTGTGGGCATAAAATGTGTGTCTTATCTCACATGAGATTTATCAGAGCTATTTTCTTTAAGAATACTATCATCTCTCATCTCTAAACTGTTCCTATGAAATCACTATATTTCATCCTAGTTTGCGTGGTTCACTAGAATCCTTTCTCAGTACAGGTCTCTACACTATTTTCAAGGCATCCCTCACTGGCCATCCTTCTCCACATAATCACAGTCTTCCAAGCCTTCCTGTTTTGCTTTCACTGTGTTCTTACTCACAGATATCCCAGCCTTCCCCGTCTCCTCCTCCTCCACTGTGAAGATTCCCCCAAACCTCACTCGTAATAAATTCTTCATAATCTACCTCATTACACAGTTGGGAAAATGAAATGAACGTTAAGTGCTCAATTTTGGCAATAATGTGATGAAAGAAGCATTTCCATACACTTCTTACAGACAGAGACGGGACGGACTTTCCAGGAATACAACTGGGCAGGACACCCGCCGACCCGATGTGTATACTTTCAAGAATCTACCCTGAAGAAATTTTAGGAATATGCCGATCATTTTCTAGGGAATGTGTATGATCCATAATATGTTGTCCTCTGCTCTTTGGTAACTGAGGATCCTGTGGATCCTGGTAATACAGCATAAAGGTTGAGGGCGTATTTTGGAGCCAGTCATGTGGATTTGAAACCATACCTCTGCTATACTAAGCACGTAATTTAAATCCTCTGCACTCCAGTTTACATTCACATACACCTTTATTCCTCGTGACTTCATTTTTTAGCTCTTTTTTGTTTAACTGAATCCTTTATGTTATTATATTCTTCTAAAACAAAGCACGTGCGTGGAATTTTCTCTTATATCTCAGATTACAGCGTTCTTCTAGATTGTCTTTTCTTCTTCTGTTTTTATTCCCATTCTGTAGTATGTTGTAGAGCTACTACCTGGAGCTTTTTTTTTTCTTCCTCTTCTTCTTCTTCTTCCTCCTCCTCCTCCTCCAAGGGTTATCATGAACAATCACCCAGAAGGTGCATTTGATCTGTTAGAAACACTGAATGAGTTTCCCTTAATTTCCTTTCATTGAGACCTGTTAGGTCTCTAAACTACTAATACAGCCTGGGCATGTACTGTATGTCCTAGCCAATTGTTCTTCCTTTTTGTTTTGATTTAGTGCATGTGGTAAACTTGAAAGGAGGGGCTGAAAGAGAAGGAAGAGGTGAGCCGGGCTTAGTCATTATTAGGAAACTCACCTCTCTACTGTCTCTTGATTTTTTATACAGGGCTGTTTTAAGCCAGCATTAATGTCCCCTATGTAATGGTATATTCTATCCCAATGGGTGATATTTTGTTGTTCCACTCTTTACAATGGAGACCTGGGACTTCCTTATTCCTCTTTGTTCACTTCTCGTTTAGCTATTCCATACCCTTAGTCAAGGCAAAGAAAAGGGAAGAAAATCCATTGTTTCCTTCTTTCCAGTTTAAGGATGATGAATGGGCATTTTAGGGAATTCCATAAACAATAAACTCATCAATATTGCCTCCTGAGTTTTGGAGCTGTGGTTCAGAGATATGCCATACCCATGCTACCATGTTTTGGTTCTTTTCTGGACTACTACTTGGGGAAGTTTAAAGGATTCAATTATTTCTCTTTCATTGTTTTGTTCTCCAAGTGATCTACTTCTTGCTTATTTGCTAGTTTTTATTAGTTTTCAATCATTTCATTTGGAATCTATTGTATACCTATGTCATTTGATCATTATCTGGAAGTGATGCAGCATGTTGGCACTGTTTTTAATCTATTATAACTGTTTTTCCATTCTCTCTTAAGTCCATGTAGGTAATGACAACCCTATTTTTTCCAGACTATAAACTTCTTGCACTCAGGAATGGTGAGCAGTTGTCTGGCAATTCTCATGGGTACCAGAGAACCAGGTTTCAGGTAGGCATCCAACATTGCTAGAATAGTAAGATCAGATGACCGAGCCTGGGACTATCTGCAACTCACAGCTGAATGTAAATGTAGGCGGACTAAACACTGAGAATAAGCATCAAGTACAAGTTGAAGATACATCCATACAAGGCCCAGAAGACTGAGCCAGAGAGCCCTGAACATACCTCAGGAAAGTCTGGAAATACTCATTTTTAAAAAGTCAAGATGCTCAAGCATTCATTTTACCTGCAATAAGAAAAAGTAAGCACAAGCCAAATTTGTAAGGCCAAATTCATTACCAATTACACAGAAATAATCAACAAATCTACCATACGAATATCAGTAGAAATTCAAGTAAAAGTTGTAGGACTGTTAATGTTGCTCAAATATGGTCACGTTTTGCTCTCTGTCAACAAACAGATTTTGTGGTGTACACTTATCAACAAACGTCCCATGACCAAACCCAATTTTTCCCTTAAAGTGTGTGGTCAACCACATTTGTTTTAAAGTATATCAATGCTTTCTAACTTTTAATTCAGAATATTCTGAGAAACAACACATTCCCAGAAATACAGTAAGATTCATGAATAAGATCAAATGAACAACTGCTACTTTCTGACCTTTCCCAAATTTCCTGAGATACAATCTCTGCAAGATCCCTATTCATGCATGGAAGTTCCACTGCTGGCTGTCACTGGAATCCAAATTTTAGGCAATCCTCAAACATCTCCCTTCACTCTTTTTTCTATCTGCATATCTATCTATGAAATGTGAAAAAATGCCTTTCTGCCACCCGATATTCTCAAATTCACCCATTTTCTGAGCTCTGGGCACAATGAAACACGGTACATGTCTGCTTTTACGCATCATAGGTATCTGAGAGCAGTTTCCCTACAATGTGCTTTGATTGCCATTGCTTTGCCCTTTCCTTCACCCATGGCTGGGTAGTCTTCACCAGGCTAATTTGTAGTCCACCTTTTTATCGTGTCACAATACTGAGCTCTTTGATTCTATTTTTCCCTTTGCTTTCTGATTGTATCCCTTTCAAAAACCCTGTCACCTATTTGTGTAAGATATATTTCTTACCATCTCTAACTATCACAAAATTACTCTTCACCATCATCACATTTCACCTGGACCTCAGCAATAGTTTCTTAATTAGTTTCTCTCAAGCCATGTGTATGGCAGATCTGTCTACCATATTCAGCCAACACTATGTTTTAAAATCACAAATCAAACCATCAGCCTTCTTCACCAAGGCTTCAAAAGGCATTAAATAATCTTATCTATCTGCTCTCTACCTATATTCCTTATTTTTAAACTGCTTTTCTATTTCATTTTATTCATATTCATAAGTAGCATCATTTTAGTTCTTCCTGCTCCTTCCTAGGACTCCCATTCTCTATCTTTTCCATCTGACATATGCTTTGCTCACTTAATTACTTGGATATTTGACCCTTAGCTGTTACTCAATAAATACCATTTGAAAAAAACAAAGGAATGATTATGAGAATTTAATGAAAGACCCATGGTGATTGAGGTGACACTTTTGCCCATTTGTTACTTTATAAGTCAACTGTTTCCCACCCTCTGTAGTAGAACAGGTGGGAAAGTTCATTAAGCAAAGAAGGACTTATTTTTGTTCCTCAAAGAAAGGCGGAGAAAGTGCAGGTGAAGTCAAGATTTAACAAAGGGAGAGGACAGAAATAACTAACAAGAAAAGTTATTTCATCTACTATGGAGTAGAAGATGTGAACTCCTTTGTCATAGCTGCACAATTTTTGATGAAACCTACTTGTGTCACTAATGAATTTATGCAGGAAGATACACTGCAGAGGTCCTAAGACTTCCATCTAGATTCGCATGGAATAAACCAGGAGGATGTTTACTTCAGCAGCACGTTTTCTACATTTGAAATGATACAGAGAAGAGCAGGATGGCCCCCATGCAAGGATGACAAACTTGTGAAGGATTCTATGAAATAAATAAATAAAACCAGTAGTACCTACAGAACAAACAGCAATTCATGATCATACAGAAGAATCAGAAGGTAAAAGAGTGTCAAATAAAAGGATTTTCAGAATAAGACACAAAAGGCATTAAACATAATGGAAATTTTAATAACTTTGAATGTATTAAAATTAAAATTATATGAAAAAAATCCACTATGAACAAAAGGAATAGAGAAGCCGCAGACTGGAAAATGTGTAAGTATTTGCTGTGCATATAACTGAGAATATTTCAGTACCCAGCATATAAAAGAATTCCAACATTTCTCTTGAGAGGGCAGTTTGACAACATCTAGTAAACTTGAAGATATTCCATTTTGGAGCAATCCCCTAGAAAACCTTTATCACAAAATCATTGAGAAGAACGTGCTTTGCAGCATTGTGAGTGGAAAACTGGAAACATCCTAACAATGGAGAAATAAAGTGTAGTCAAAATATACAAAGGGAAACAATACAGTAGCTATAAATTTTTTAAACCTGAATACAAAATATCCAGGATGTATGGATACAAAAGTATGTTTTAAAGTCTAAAACACGCATGGAAATAAAAACATAATATTCATGATTCATTGTCTTTGAAACGTAAGTGAAAGGAATAAAATCAGTAAGTCTGGCAAAAAGTGTTTTGATTTTATAAAACTAGAAGGGACATCCATCAGGACTTATGATGTTTGCATTAAAATTATTTGTATATGTAAAGTCTATGAAAACTAAATGAAAAATAGAAAAAACAACTTAGGAGATAAAGACAGAAAGGTGGAATAAAGCAATATGAAACCTGGAGTAAGGCAAAAACATACAAAATAGACACTATTCCACACCAACCACACAGCTAACAGATAATAGGAAAAAGAGAAAGAAAAATAAAAAGTGGAACTGGGGATTTATTTCAGTGGTAGAATGCTTGCTTCGGCAGGTCCAAAGCCCTGAGTTCAATCCCCAGCACCAAGAAAGAAAAAGAAAAGAAAAGAAAAGAAAAGGAAAGGAAAGAAGGGAAGGGAAAGGAAAGAGAGAGAGAGAAAAAAAGAAAGGAAGGAAGGAAGGAAGGAAGGAAGGAAGGAAGGAAGGAAGGAAGGAAGGAAGGAAGGAAAAGAAAGAAAGGAAAGAAAGAAAGAAAGAAAGAAAGGAAAGAAAGAAAGAAAGAAAAAAGGAAAGAGAGAAAGAAAGGATAGGCATGGTGGACAATGTATCTAAAAGTGTACCTTGACTTAGTACAATTGTCTTACATATTTTATATATTCTTTGGCCTGTTGGTCTGTTTTTCAGTCTGTATATATGATAATTAACTTTATAAGGTCTTATAAGTAAATGCTGGAAAAATAAAAAGAGGGGTGGTGGGAGGGGGAAAAGAAAAAGGAAGGAAATTGAAATGTGTTATTACATGTAACAGTTTCCTACCATAATGTATTCACTATGTACTGCAAACATGTACTAATACTAGTAAAAACAAGAAGACACCAAAAAAATAAAGAAAACAAAAGATTCTCAGATTCTCAGAATGCAACATTTATTTAACCACTTTTCTAGGAGGTAAGTTCTTGCATGTGGATCATGTGATTACTTGGATTTAGGAATTTTATTACCACAAATTTTGAGACTAATGCATCCCCTCAAGTTCTGGAGAAAGAATAAAAATGAACTGCCAATTCTATCTTCTGCTACTCAGCTCTAGCAGTGTATATCACCAAGAGTGATTGCAAATATCTTGCCTGGTGCATATATTTCGGAGTTAGACTGACAAAGAGAACATAAAATCATGTCTCTAAAACCAAATGAAATTATATTGTTATAAATAGAGAAAAGCTCCAGTGAGGGCACACGTGCACTGCCTAGTGAGCAGCCCAGGCTGTTCCCTTTGCCTAAAATAACACAGTGTCTTTTGTTGGAGGAAGCCATGAATCTTTCTACTCCCCAAGGAGCAAGAACATCCTCTCTGTGCTTTTGTCTGACAGAAAACTTCCTATGGAAGAGGGGAGAAGAGGGGAGTATATAGCAAGAGCTTTAATTCAAATAAGAAAAAAAAATGGGTCATGTTTTTGTCTCATCTTGCTGACTTTGTGTCAACTTGAGATTTGACCTCCTTGTGAAGAGGCTAAATTTTTATCATAATATAAAACTTGACACAAATTCAATTGACTTTAAACTACAGTTGCTTTCAGTCTTTGTTTTTCCTAGAAGCTCTGACAGGCACTAGTGTCCCAAAGAAATTAGCCATATAAAAAGGTATTTTCTTTCTTTATGACAAGTCAGGATCCTTCACTTCATGTCCGCATATTTTCCTAGTTACTGAAGCCATGGCAGTTGTTAGGCAATGGGCTTCATCCTTGGGGATATCCTAACCCTACAGGGTTAAATCCAGAATCTCCAGAATCACCCTCACTCTATTCCCCATGGCTAGAGTGACTGGGATCTATATTCCCAAAGAAATTCTGCCATTTTCCCACCTTCCTGACCTTAGAGATGGGAAATGTCCACCCTAGCAAGTACCAAGTATCCTCTGACTTCTAAAGACAGCAGACATTGTCATCTTTTCATTAAGACTTCTAGGAGAAGTCCAACTTGTGATGTAAATTGTAATTTATTTTTATACTGCTTGCAGCCTAGACAGTGTGATATAAATGAGTGTGGCACCTCTAATAGAGAACAGTTTCTCTCACTGAGGATATACCCCAGGGGTGGTGAGTTGACATTTACTTAGAAGACCACACATTAGAGATAGCATCTCTAAGGCTTAGATTAATTAGTGTTAATCTCGGATTAACACTAGAAGTGTGTTAATCAGCAAAATGGATGTTACAAATTGATTTCCATTGATGAAATCAGCAGCTTGTTAATAAGCATAATGGATATTAGATACGGACATTCACTGGGGAATGTGATGATGGTCAAGGACAGGTTGGAATATACCACATACACTCTTACCTGAACAGAGAATGAAACACACCCTCTCCTTAGTAGTGGCTCCTTCAATTTGATTTCTAATTAGTCCTGAGAGGCTGGGTATAAGATTCTTTATTATTTGGTACTATAATGAAAAATTTGTTAGAAAATTTAACCCACAGAAGTATAAAAGAATTCACTTGAGAGTTGCTCTCCTTATTCCACACAGAGGTAATGGGAGGGGAAGCGTAAATCTTATCTTTAATATTAAAAGGAGACTATTGGAGTGCATTGTCAAATTAGTTTAAATCAAGTTTCTTTAGCATAAGAGTTAAGGGAAATTCAAGTAATCGTTTCAAAGGGAAGCAAAAAAGAAAAAGTCTAGAAGGTGTAATTGGGCAGTAAGTGGCTGATGGAAAAGAGAGTTAGGAAAAGTATATTTCTAGAGCTAAAGGTGATGAGAAAAGTAGAACTGAAAGTTTCAACAAGAAAAGAAAATTCTGAAAACTAGAAACCAATATTAAAGTACAAATTCAAAACTTGCAAATAAGATAAACTAATGTTATAAGAATATCGTCTAACATATCTGATTTTTTAATTTTCTGGGAGAATATACTTTTGCTTGATTTTTTAACCACTGTGTAGAATTTATAAACTTTGAAATAATACGATAGCTCATCTGACAGAAATGCAATTATAAAAAAAATTTTTTAAACGTAAATTATATCTAAACAGTAGTGTCCCAAAGGTTATAATTTTATTGTTGTTAGGAAGTGAACAGATTTTGTAACGAAATTTAACAATCTTATTCCAGCAATCATTCTTTCAGAACCTATATATACTCAGTGTTGCACATTCTCTTTGAACTGGCTTTAACATCCTGCTGATTCCCTCATTAGTGAGTTAAGTACATCTTTAACACGATAGGCATGCTTAAAATATTTTTAAAATTATTCTTTGATCTAAAGTTGAGAGAGTTGCCCAATCACTTGTAAATAATTTAGAATTGCTTAAAGAACTCGTGATAGATTATTGTTTTATTAGTGTTGCTCTCCAAATAGCTACATGAAAAGGTGTCAATTTGTTTACTTAGGAAGGAAATATTTTAACTCTCATTTTAGAGAAGAAACAGAGTTTGATGGAAATAAATTTGCCCTTATTAAAATTATCAGAGTTTATAACCAAGTGGATACCTTTCTTGAGTTTTTTCCCCAAACTATACAATCTTTTAGTTTCCGAGAATAATATTATAAAATGAAATTAAAGTGTTGAACATACACTTCCAACGTAAGCAACACTCAGTGCTTAATGCTGGATGTTGCTCCAGGCATTTTGCTGAAACCATTTACTGCCATCTGGCCAAGACTTCCACTGCCTGGGGCGGATTTTCCTTTAGCTGTGAGGTGATCTGCATTCTTATCCAGAAAGCAAAAATATTTTATGGGCATCTTCCTACAATTTTTTCCTAGTAGTTCTATGACATAATCTTGGTTTTTGTTCTCATAAGGATATTTAGGGAGCAATACAATTATTATTGTAATTTGTGAGCTGACAGAGAATGAAAGAAACCCAAGAAGAGCAAAATGTTCAAAAACCAACCTTTTTCTCAGTGTTGAAACTAAAACTGAAACATGTAATATCTTCCACCTCAGTTTTTCACTTACCTTTCTTCCTCTAAAACATGAAAATTGATTTTTATATAGAAAGAAAAGACTGGAAAGTTTAAGACTCCCAAGGAAGAGCTGTAGAATATTGTGAAGGTAAAACGGATGACCAGTTCATCCTGTCTGTTGTGTCTTTTGGTGCTTTGCACTGGACTAGAGTGATGAGTTTAGTGTCTATTTTAAAGAGACAAAGCAACAAGCTGATAGTTGAATAATACCATTTTAAACGCTGTGAGCCAAACCCTAAATATTACAAAAATCCAGAAAGATAAGGATGGGATAGAATAGGGGAAACCAGCTGTTCTGGAGATATAAGGAACCTGCCATGCAGAGATCAAGTTCCATCAACAGCTTGAGTACTCTTTAAAGTTGGATAGCGAGAAAGAAATATTCCTATGGATAAGATGTATCTGTCTGCAGGCACATAAAGTTGGGAAATAACAATAAAACTACTATTGAGTCCTTACTGTTTGTCATGTATAGAGTACATAGCTATTTACACACATGCCATGTATATGATTAATTTCATATAATCGGTATTCCTGTGCAATGAATATAATTAGACTGGTGAGGAGAATGCCTTGGTGCTGAAGATCTTGAAAAGGGGATTACTGTGCTCACTCCCTTTATGAGTGTGGTTTCCATGGGAAAGTAGGAGCCTACTTGTGCCTTGTGTAAAGGTGGGAAAATCACTTGAAGTGGCAAAGTACAGGGAAACCTTGAAGGCAAAAGGGTTTGTGATTGAAATCACAGGCATCAAAGAATGAGTGTAGACCTTTCCTCAGACATACTACATATTGAAGGCAAGAAGCAGGACGGAAAAGCAAAGGGAAAGGGGGGTCTAGATTGTAGAAACACTTTCCTTCCATCCCCAAAGATCGGTTTTATTTTTTAATATGATTTTCTCCAGCATAAAGTTAAATACTTGTTTATAATCTTGTTTTAATTATAAAATTTGATTAAATATAAACTAATCATAAAGAACAATTTTGAAAATTGCCTATGTTTTTAAAAATATTTTAAAAGACTTTACTTAATTTAGTTCTAATCATAATGCTGCGAGATGAGAAAGGCAGGGGTTATTTGTCATTTTATGGAGGAGGGAGATGAGGCACAGAAAGCTAACATGCTTTTCTTTCCCTGCCATTAGTTCCCATGAATGGTCACATTACCTATCAGAGCCAAACAGGGAAGGGTTTGAAAATCACTCTTGATCTCTTTTCCATATGGCCTAGCTGCAATCAGCCACCACTTCCTAACAGTTCTATATCATTTCCACAACTCTTGAATGTAATTCCTCCACCTTCTGTGCAGACTGTTTTAATCAAGGCATTCATCATTCCATCATTTTTCATCTGCATTCCTACAACAACCTACCTCCTTTCTCACTAACATCTAATCTCTTTCTCTACTTTTGGTAGATTTTTTTGTTGGTAGTCTGATATTTTTGGTACCACTTAAAAGATTCTTATAATTTTTATGAATGAATACATATTCCTTGGTAGTTTCAATGTGCTATTTATGCACACCCTCTCCCTAATTCTTACAATGAAATCTAATCTCCAAGGTGACAGTATTAGGGTATGGAGTCCTTGAGAAGTGATTGGATCATGAGGGCAGAGCCCTCATCAGTGGAATTAGTACCCTTAGAAGAAGAGAGTCCAATGGTTGGGAACTTAGCTCAAGCGGTAGAACACTTGCTTAGCAAGTGCAAGGCCCTGAGTTCGATCCCCGGTACCCCCTCCCACCAAAAGAAAAAGAGAGTCCAAGGTAGCCCTTTCTACCATGACTCCAAGGGCCAAGGCAACCCCTTCTACCACGTGAAGATACAATTAACAGACACTTTATCATACACAAATTTACCAATGGCTCCATCTTGGACTTTTCAGCACTTGAACAGACTATATGCCTTCATAAAAGAATCTCCACCTAGTTCGTTCACCCCTTTCACTATGTGAGGGCACAGAAAGAAGGTGGCATCTATGAACAAGGAAATGAGCACTCAGCAGATACTAAATCTGCTGGTAACTTGATCTTGGACTTTCGAGTCTTCAGAAGCATGAGAAATAGATTTCTTTTGTTTGTAAGTCACCTGGCTTGTGATATTTTGTTCTACTTGCCCAAATGGACTAAAACAGTACAGCATATAAGGTTCTTCATGGTCTAGCCCTCCTGCAACTCCAGTGTTATCTCTGCCAGTTTACCCTCCACATACCTACCTCCCATTCATATTTCCATCTCACACACTGTATCTTTCAGCTGTACAAGTACTTTCAGTTTCACTCCGGACATATCTGCATGTCAACACATGGTCTCTGGTCCTGGAATGTTCTTCCTTAAAGTCGTGTGACTTCTTCAGTTCAGTCTTCAAAAGTTCTTTGTTATGTTCCCTTCCTCAGAAAGCCTTTCCAACTCTCCCTGATTTATAGTCAGATGAATTTCGATATCTACTCAGCCATATGAAAATACTTACCAATCTCGCCCTGTGCCATGTTTTTCTGTTTGTATCGTCATGAGATTCCAACTGTGCCATGACATTTTAGGAGTTTGTCTTCCTTCCTCTGCAGTTGCATGTGTGCCATCCATCCTTTTACTACAACTGTATTAAAAGTGGGTGTTTTTTTTTTTTTGTCAGCATCTGGGAGCATAAGAGATATAAGACATGTTCCTTCTTGAAGGGGAAGTTCTACAAACCAGAAAAAATGATAACACAGAAAACTAACAAAGCATTCATCCAATGTAGTACCTTGAACAGTAGTTCACCCCGAAAGAGATGTCCAGTCAGGGACTATGAATGTGACCTTATTTGGAAGAAGGGATTTCACGGATAGAATTAAGGATCTACAAAGAAATCATCCTGGCTCACCCAAGTGAGCCCTAGGAATAATAGCCAATGTCCTCATAGGAGAAGGTGCAAACAGAAGAAGAGAAACAAAGGAACATGTAATGTAAAGACAGAAGTGGGGATTGGAGTGTTATGTCCACGAACCAAGCAACATCAAGGGTGTTAGCAGCCAGTAGAAGCTGGGAGAGAGAGCATGGAATGGATTTCACCTCAAAAACTCCGGAGAAACCCATCCCACTGACATCTTGATTTTGGACTTCTGGCCTCCAGAACTGAGGGAAAATAAATTTTTGCTGTTAGAAGTCGCCCTTGTTTATGGGAATTTGTTATAATAGCCCTAGGAAATAAAATACCAGGTAATAATCCAAAAGGAAACCATTTATTTTCAAAGTGGTTTTGCATATGTCAATTCATTCCATAAAATTTAAAGTATGATCCTGTTCTTTTTCCTTGCACACTCTCTATCCAACCGTCAAAACCTAGTATAGTGATATACACATAGAGTTCCAGTAATTGCTTACTAAATATTGATTGACAGAAAGTTATATTTTGTGTGATAAAAACAGAGATACTACCACAAGCAGAACAAAGTGCATACAAATAACAGGAATTGTGCATTCCTTACTTCTGAAAATGGAAAAATATCTGTCAGATACAGGAAAGAGCTGTCAAAAGTACATAAATTGTGAATTACAAGCCACAATGCCAGTTGTTTAGTGACAGTGAAAAAGCATAAATTTTTCATTAAGTTAGAAAATAAATATCTACCACCTCATCTAAATTATGTGTCCTCCTAACATTTTACCAGGCTTTACAGCAATCTCCAGTTGAAGAGAGGTAAGGTGGTAACTGATTTGTTTAGAGCAACTTAGGAATTTAGCACTGAAAAAAGATATTGTTTGCAAAAATAACTGGGTAAAAAGAGATGAGGAAAATACATGGTAGGTATTACTAGTCAGAAGTGACAAAAATTTAAAAAAAAAAAGAAGTGACAAAGGTGAAATAAGAGTCAGCCAAACTTTTCTTCTTTTATGATTTAAAATTCAGTATCCTGCACCGTCAGTTGGTGTCAAATACTACAGCTGATGGAACTTCTGTTCTAGTTGCATGAGTTACAGAACCACAAAGCATTATGCACTTCTGTTATACCAATATCTTTGGAATCATCTGCTTCCACATAATGTTAATAGTTAATAACTACTGTGTGTTTATTATACGCAAGCACATTAATAGGTCTTTCCTGAGAGTAATTCATTTGATACAACAATTTATCATCATCTCAATTTTACAGAGGAGGAAGCTGAGGTGCAGAGAAATAGAATAAATTGTCTACTGTTTGAATAATCTGGAAGTAGTAGAGATAAGACTGACATCTAGCAGCCTATTCCTAGAGCTCTTGCTCTCAACTACTAAGTCTTACTGCATCTATATGAGTACAATTTGTAACAGTAAAAATTATTTTGCGGGATGAATTCGCAGGCTTTAGTCCACATCAGAAATCAAAAACTAAGCAACCACCTCAGTCTCATACTTACCATTTGAAAAAAATATAAGAAATAATAATGCTTATTTTACAGGATTAATATGAGGATTCAAATACAGAACAGCTGTAAATGTGTCCAGTATAGTGCCCAGAACAACAACAAAAAAAGGAATTTAATAAATATTGAGCTTTTTTTTTTAACCAAGAACATGTATCAGTACATTGTATATATAATGATCACATTCATCATGTTTGTTTTGTACCTGTACATGGTGAATATTTTTTAACACACACACAGGATTCTACAAGCCTTTTACTCTTTTAATAATTAGCTTAAAATTTGCCTAAAGATGTACAAAGATTCCACTGAAAGCCCATTAGTGCATAAAGATCCCACTGTAAGCCCATTAGTGATTGCCTATAACAGAAAGCCAATGGTATATTTTCCCCAAACTGTTTCATTTTCCTCCTGAACACATACAAAGACTCTATTTCATGGTCTGACATTTGTTTTTTTAGAAGGAATTATTGGACCTTTTCTGTCCAATGTAATCTGGAAGAATGTAACATACCCATTTCTAGACCTGGCCCCAGAAGCCTCCACTTCTGACTCTAATGTACCAGTTTTTATCATAATAACTCTCTTACTGAATAACTAGAAAACTAGTTGAAATGAAAAAACAAAATACAAAATAAAAATATCTGTTTAAAGGCAACAGAAATATTTAGGCACTGAAGCATTAACGAGGCAAATGAACTAAGGGGTTATGATGTTACTGACAAGAAACAATCACCAAGATGAACATGGATTCTATGCTGTTTTTACTAAATTAACCACCTATCAATGTACATGAAAAACAAAATTTAGAGCATAGAGAAGAAAGCGAAAACTAGAAACCCAACAGGTTAATCAGACCTACTGACCTTGCATTACAGTGGAGAGAGAAAAATCAGAAGTTCAAGTCCCAACTAGATGCAAAATCTCCACAGTATCACAAACAATAGTTAAAACGATGCAAAAGTAAAACAGGTCTCAAAAGGATTGAAACACAGTTTCAAATCAACTCTAAGTCTTTTGCCAGCAGTCAAACAATACCATTTCTAGAGAAAGATAGCATCATTCAAAGTATGTAACATTTACTAAACACAATATCTGGTATTTCATTTTCAATTACCAGGCATCTCAAGAGAGAGAAGAGGAAATGAAGTTAATAAAAATAGACCTAAAGGTGATCCGGAATTACGGAGTATAGACTTAACCTCGATGATATGTTCAAGAATATAGATATATGAAAATTTCACAAGAAGATTGAAGTCTCTGAAAATTCAGTGGAATTCTAGAACTTCTTTTTAAAATTTCTGAAATTAAGACTATAAGAGATAATTTTATAACAGAATAGGAACTGTTGAAGAAAGCATTAGTAATATTGAAGTTAAATCAGTAGATAACATCCAGACTGAGATAAAACAAAGGAAAAAATTAAGATACAGAAAAGCATACAAAAGACAAATGGGGCAGAGTAGAAATACATAACATATGAGGTGTGGTTGACAAATACGGTGAATGTTTAAATTTAAAACCATTACTGCATTAAAAGACACATTGTCATTCATCTCCTTCAAAATACTCTTCCATACTTTGAGCACACATATCACATCAATCTTGCCACTTTCTGAAGCAGCTCTGGAAGTCCTCTTTCATGAATGTCTTTAGTTGCAATGTCATGGCTGCCTTAATATCCTGAATCAATTTAAAACTTTAAAATTTCATAGTCATAGCATTTAGAGAAGAGCTAGAAGATACACGGTATCACATCCGGTGAATAAGTGCATGAGGACACACCATAACATTTTTGCCAGCCTGCCTTTCCACTGGATGGTGCTGAGCATCGGCATTCTCCATATTCTTTGATCATACTTCATGAAGGTATTCATGAAAGATGATCACCCTTGTACATTAAATTGGACTCCCAGTCCTAGGAGAAAAATGAGGCAAAAATATTTCCAGGAGATATTTTTTCAAGACCAGTGAAAAACATTAACCACAGACAAAAAGATGTCCTATTGATTCAAGGTAGATTAATGCAATGAAGAATGCACTTGGGCACATCATGACAAAGCTAATAAAATAAAACATAGTTTTAAAAATAACCATAGTGGGGCTGGAGATTTAGCTCAGTGATTAAGAGTGCTTGCCTAGCAAGCACAAGGTCCTGAGTTGGATCCCCAGAACCAAACCAAACCAAACCAAACAAAACAAAAATAACACAAACAATAAAAACAAACAAACAAAAAAAACATAGTAGAAGAAATACTTTACTATCAAAGGAGCAATAATAAGATTGGCAGCTGACTTCTCAACCAAAACAACAATGGCAAAGCAACAATAAAGTGGCATCTTTAAAGCACTAAAAGAACATGTACGCCAAGAAAAAATCTATATAAAATGAAAATATCTTGAAAATGAAATAAAATTTTATAATACACAACAACTGAAGTGTTTGCCACTAATAACCCTTCAGTGAAATAAATATTAAAAGGCAAAAGAACCTAGAAATAGCCAAAACAATCTTGGAAACCAAAGCAAATGTGGAGAACTTAAATTACTAAATTATAAGTTTTATCATAACAATTGCAATGCCACATTTAGTAAGACAGTGTGGGACAGATACAAGGATAGGCGTATGAACCCAATGTCACAGAGGAAAAGTCTAGAAATAGGCTGCCTTTATTGAGTTCCAACAAAGGTATCATAGGAACACAGTAGAGGAAGGGCAGATGTCTCAATAAACTGTGCTGGAGCAACAGGACACTCATTTGGGTAATAAATAGACCCTGACTCGAATACCATAAATTATTCATGATAGATTATACAACTAAATGAAAAAGTGAAATAATTATAAAGATCCTAGAAGAAATACATAGAAAAATATCTTCATGATATTGTCAGTTGGTTAGGATGTGAGGCAACTTCTGTACATTGCTAGAAGCATAAATTGGCTCAATCACTTTCAAAACTGTCCGGCAGTATCAAATAAAGCCAAACATAATCTGAATCTATGTTCATTACTTTAATTTTAGGTATATACCTAAAGAAAATGAGTTCTCTTGACCTCTGTAAGACAATGTACAAAAAATGTCCACAGCGGGCTTATCCATAATAGCCCCAAAGTATAAAAGAACCCACCAGTTCTCTTCAAAAACAACATATGAATGAATTATGATATAGTCACATGATGAAATACTACAGAGAAATAAAGTAGAACAAACAACGGGCAGGGGCATCAAAATGAACAAATCTCATAGATGTTGTGTTATACAAAGGAAGACAGGTGGAAAAAGACTGATTTCATTTACATGAAATTCTAGAACAGCCAACTAGCTGGTAATAATGGAGGTGAGAATAGTGGTAACCATGAGGGGACTAGTTATGACTGGAAGGAACCATGAGGGGATCTTCTGTGCCTTGTCCTGATCAGGCTGATGACTATGTGAATATGTAAATATGCAAAAATTAATCAGACTGTGCACTTAAAATTACTGCCTATAGTGTATATATAACAACAAAAATAAAGAGGAAAACATATTAAAGGGCATAAATTCATAAAACAAGCCTGCAGTATTAAAAAGCACCAAAAACTACTTAAAAGTTAAAAAAAAAAAAACCTACTCCAAAGTAGATTCTTTGAATATACTAATCACGATAAAAAGAAAGAACAACAATGGAGATTTTATGGATATGTAAAGAAAGATGATTCTCTGAACAAATTTATACCAGTAAACGTTAAAATGTAGATGAAATTTATATTTTGGAAAAAATGCAACCTCTCATATTAACAAGAAACTTGTTTCAATTTAGAAGAAATAGAATACCAGAGAATACTTAAGTCTATGAAAGTAAATCAAGCCAGAACTAAAAATATTCTGACAAAGAACAGCACTGGCTCCGATAAATTTCGCTAGCCCCTATAAATTCTTCCAGATATTTAAGTGCGAATCACACCATTATTAGTAAAATATTTATGTAATACAAAAGAGCTCTTTCCAATTTATATTATGAAATTAGAGTGACATTGGCACCAAAACCTAATAAAGATATTAAAAGAAAGACAAGTCATAGGCTAATGTCTCACAAGCATGAATGAAACTCATTAATGAAATATTCACTATTCAAACCAGCAATGTCTAAAAAGGGTGACACATCTTCACCATGTTGGTTTTATCCCAAGAATGCAAGTTGTTTTAATATTTGGTTACTATATGGTTAGCATTAATATCAACATAATTTATTACATTAACAACCTAAGAAAATATCTATGTGGCACTCTCAGTAGATCTGGGAAAAATTCTGTAAGTTTCAACACTCATGTTTAAAAACAACTAACTAGAACTAGAAACTCCTTTAACATATAAAAAATTTCTAGACAACAATAATACTCGTAATAATGATTTTACTACAAATATCATACTTAATGGTGAATTAGTGATATCTTCACCCCTTGAGAACAGGAGTGAGATAAGAATGTCCTCTATCAGCACCTTCATTCAATATCATATTGAAAATATTTGTTGATGGAATTAGAAAGAAAAATAAAAATAACAAGGATTGAAATATTTACAAGACATTATGATTATAGTCACAATTTTTTTTAAATTTACAGCTAAAATATTAGGAATAAAAAGTGAATTCAATAAGCCTATTGGATACACAGTTAAAATATAGAAATCAATTCTATTTCTGCATACAAGGAACAGAAAATACACAGGGCTCTTAAGTCTTTATCCAGGGTCAATGTTTTGAAAATTGGACATTAAATAAGAATTGTATGTATAATTAAAAAAAAAAGAAAAGCTTTCTCTATCTTTGTCTCCACGCCGAAGGCATGCAGTGAGTCACATGGTAGTAAGTGCTATAAATGTAACAAAGCAGGGAAGGGAGAGGGGAAGTGCTAATGATGGACTCATGCATTCAAATACTGGTCTAGGGAGGTCACCCTGAAAAGGTGACATTTAAGTCAAGACCAAAAGGAGATAAGAGTGAGACTCTAGCATGAGGGAAGAGTCTGAATTTTATACAAGTGCAAAAGAAAGACTTCGGAGGGTTTTACGGAGGAAGGCCGTGCAGGAGTTTGTGTTTTAACTGACCGCTCTGACTGTGATTTGGAGAATCCACCACTGAGGTTTAATAGAGGAAGCAGGAGGTAAGTAAAGAGACTATTTATAGTAGCTAAGGTGGGAGGCGATGGCTGAGGGAAAAATTCATATGGTAGACGCTCTCTCCACACAGAAACGCACAGAGTTTTGAAAGGGAGCATTCTTTCCCTAAAGAGAACAGAGATGGAGTCGCTCCAAAGTGTATTGTGAGCCTTTGCAAATTGCTAATGAAGCCTGGCAACGCAAGAAGAAAAAGGAGAAAAATGCTTGCTTTTAACGCTATGGAGAGACAAATGTTTACCCTCTCAAATGAAGACTGGCAATAGAAAATGAATAAAGCTTGGCCTAAGTACATTCATCTGTCTTCCACACGTATGTGCAGACGGCAAGGCTGCAGGACACCAGGGAGAAGGGAAGGACAGCAATGAAGAGCTCAGCTAGCCTGCATTACGTGATCCTCTGCCATCTGGGTCGGACCTTTGCACGCAGATTCTTGTCAACGTCAGTTCCTCAAAATTCTGAAGCCTGAGATACCAGCTCCTGAGATTCTGTAACCAGCACTTCTAAACAAGGATCGAGCGTAAAAATAATCAGGCCCCTTAGCAAGGACGACAGAGCACAATAGCAACAGGGTCAACAGACTTCATGCAAGTCTCACTTTGGGTCTTCCCAGAATCCTAAGCAAGGATTCAAGCACAGAAACTTATGTGGGAGACAGAGTAAGGGTTACAAAGAAAGTAGGGAGGTGACACGAGGAAGAGAAAGTATCCTACCAAGCCAGTTTCCTTGTAGACAAATGGAGCATAATCCTGAGTGGAGATTCTACAAAACTACGTAAAATAATGCCAGAGTTACACCGCCCAAGGAACTGTGGCGCTGGGATATTCAGACATTAACTTTTGCCAGTCATTGGTTGAAGGTTGCTGAGGACCGGTGAACGACTGATTTTATCTTCACAGCCAGTGTCCTGGGGTTGAAGCTTTGTGAAAGAAGTTGTCGGACAAGGTACAAACACCGGCATTTGAAGTCAACAGCAGTTCTCTGAAAGCCTGAAGCCCAGAGGACATGAGGAGAGCACCCACAGATTCTGCAACACTACATCCTCCCCCTCTGCGTCGAGGCATTTCTTTACTCTGACAAGCATTTCCTCTACAAAGGAAATGATTCTAACAAATTGCAAAAAGGAGAAACTTTTCCCTCCACCCACTTCTTGCAAAGCACTGCTCATTGATTTATCCATTACATTATTGTTATAAATTAATAAAGTAAGGCACACAGTAATTTACTTTACAGGTTTCTCAGCCACTGATTTCCTATTATCCCTTTCTATTACTCAACTCACTGACTCCTCCAGACAAATTGTCTGCAACACAAATGTATCCCAGACTCTTGGATTTTATTAAGTATATAAAAGGTGTGTGATTTGTATTAACAACTCAACTCATCAGCCCATATTCAAAACTTAGCCAATTAAGCTCAAGTGCATATTAAAATAGCAAAGAGATCCCAATTTCTAGTTAATATTCTCATTGCCTAATGAATTGCTCATTCTTTCTAATTCTAGTGCCATTTGCTTAATTTTCCTTTAATTTCTAATACGTAAGAAAAACATGTCTCATTTCTAGATGTGCGAAATCTATTGTCTTAATACTGCTTGCTGAAATTTCTTAAGAACGCCAAATAAAAGTGTCATAATAAGTAATATATTCATCACCCGACACAGTGCAGAGTGCACAGTAGACCCTCAATAAAAGCTTGTTGAATGCCTGTATGAGTCTACATTTGTATGACAGACACCCACGCACAAATCAGGAGACCGTTCAGTTTTCACTACAGAGGTTTGCTTATTTATTTGTTAGCTACTGTCATCATGTTTTTGGTTAACCCGATAAAGTGAAAAATATAAGCTTTCAATCTTACTATTTCTTAGGCATTTGTGGTAGTTCTTTATTTTTATTGTCCTCTGATGCATTAATAAATTTCAATAAGAACCAAAGCCTTTAATTCACACATTTTTTTCATTCAAAATATTTATCAAATGACAACTCTGAGCACATGGGAAGCTTCAAGGTCCGCTTGGTCTACATAGTTCAAGGCCAGCCTGAACTATATAGCAAGACCCTGTTTCCAACAAACAAAACAAAACAAAAAATGATAACAATAGACCAGGATACGTGAATAACTTTATGATACTGACAAGGTTAAAGCAATGCCCAACTTCAGTCTACAGTAACTTCCTCTGTGGTGAACCGCTTAGGACACTACCACACTGCAGCCTACAGGGCAGGGAACTGACTCAAGAGGGAGCTGGGCAAGTTTCCTCTCACAGAGGAGAGTTGAGATGGAAAGAGAGGAGAGTCTGATGAGGCATCAGAATATTGAAAAATAGAAAAAAGAAGTCTGGATGAAGACAACAATGGGTGCAAAATTCTTTCCTTTTTCATTTATTTGCTTTTTTTTTTCAAATAGGAAACTGTTAGTGTCACCATATTAGGGTCCTCCTGAGAAACACAATCAATAGGAAACTCTCTCTCTCTCTCTCCCTTTCTCTCTCTCTCTCTCTAACTGATATTCCTGGAAACATCAAGATGTACTGTAATTTTGGAGCAATGACAGATGATACCACTGGTTGCTTATAAATATTTATTTAAAAACACTAACTAATTTATCATATGATATGAGAGAGAGATGTCTAAAGAAATAAAAGCAATTGACTTATATGAGGCCAGCAAGTCTAAAATTTGTGGTGTAGGCTGGCAGACTGGAAATTCAGGTAGAAGTTGATTGTTGCCTTCCTAAATCTGTACTGCAGGACAACAATTGAAAACTCAAGATTTCAAAGTTGCAGCTCTGAGGCAGAATTCTTTCTTTTCTGGAAACCTCAGTCTTTGCCTTCAAGTAACTTGATGAGGTCCGCCCACAGAATGGAGGGCAATCTGCTTTACTCAAAATCTACTGACTTAAATATGAATTACACCTAAAAATACCTTCACGGGAACATCTAGTCTGGTATTTGACCAAACAACTGGGCACCATAGCCTAGACAGAGTGACATGGAATTAGCCATGATAGTCAGTGAGGAAGCGATTCCCAAAGTGTCATCTCCAACCAGTGTAGTCAGCATTACTGGGACCCTGATACAAATGCAAAACCTTGAAATTTTCCAGAACTCCTGGATCAGAGAGCCTGACGATAGAGCCTAGCAATTTTGTTTGAACAAGCCCTGTAGGTTCTTCTGATACACACCAGAGTGTAAGGACCACTAGACTAGAATATTATGTTCACCTTTTAAATTGTGGGGGGAAAAAAAAAGGATTAACACAGAAACAGGATATTAGTAATTGGCTGATTTTTCATGGGCTACAGTCACTTGGTAGATTTTCATGTTTAAATGAGATATGTGATTGTCCCAGAAATATCAAGTGGTGCTCTAATTTTGGAGAAACAACAAATGAGATTACTAGTGATTGTTTTTAAATCCTTACTCATTGCCAAATAACCAATCCATGAAATTTTCCTCCATCACTAACTCCAGGTCTTTAGCTGTGAGACTCTGCTAAGCTGGCTTTCATTTCCTTGACTAAGGTCAATAGGACCTACATCAGACTTTGCCTCAAGATTTCCCAATAATTCTGATGATACTGATCACACAATGGGAACCATTTCTGAACTATTTCATGAGTCCAGAGACAATATTTTAAAATCACCAATAGAAGTGTTCACTTTTTGAACTCCTTTCAGTGACTTGAGTACTCCATTCATTCACTGACCCCAAAGTCCTTGGCATCAGTTGCCTGTGGCTACAATAATGCTAGATCATTGAACAACCACAAAGCCTTAACAGCATGCAGTAATCAATGTTCACTGCTTACACATCCAAGGAAGCCAATGGCCAGGGAGTACTGCTGCCCTAACACAGAGTCAGTCACATGTGTAAGGACAGGCTGGCTGTTGCTGATCTAGAATGGCCTCAGCTGAATGACCGGAATGACTAGGCTCTACGCGCTCTCTCTCCTCCTCTAGCATTTTCACCCAGGTTTGTTCTTGTGATGATGGCAGAGTGCAAGAAGAAACAGGGAAATACAAAATTGCTTACTCAAGCCCACGTTTGCATCACGCCCTCCTGTCCACTAAGATCTCATCAGCCAAAGCAAGTCAAATGGATGAGCCTAGAGTTGGAGTGAAGCGACTCTGCAAACGTACGTGGAATGGACATGGCTCATTCAGAGAGAGGCGAAGAACTCAGGCAAGGCTTCCCGTCTACTTTAAGGACGGGAACACTCCTACTTCCTTGCAACCACTTTCAGAAACCTCCTTTGACCCCTCAAGGTTGGGTGGATTCCAAGCCCCCCCCACGAGCTTCTGTAGCTCCCTGTACGATCCCGTTACTGTAGGCCTGACAGTACAGTTAGCTGAGAGAGATACTCACAGCATGCATCTGAGAAAGGTGGCGGTGTTTATCGTGTGATTTCAAAACTACGTTAAGGATTGACTGGGTTTTTAAATTTTTTAACTTCTGGAATAAGCAAAGCAAAGCTCATTCTATTACGAAGATTAACTTTCCTCATGAACCACACATACTATTACACTTTTCTGAATGCCATCCCTTCCACCTGGAACCTTTCTCCTCTGTGACAGACTAAATCCTTCTCCTTTCAAGTATCCAAATGCCTAGTTATTAACTATCCCTTATGCTCCAATAGCATTCTACTTGTCTTTACTAAAGCAATAATAACTCTTTTACACTTGATATTATGTGAACAACAAGTGATTTCCACTTGTGAATGAGAAGAACTTCTGATTTACCACCAGACTGTGCCCTCCGCAGTAGAGGAATGCAATGGAAACTTAACCCAGTGTGCTCACCATGGAACATCAGGTGGCAGCCTTCCGCTCCAGTCTCCACGATTTGATTCCAGTATGCTAATTAACCTGCTGTCTGCCAAGGGCCCTGAGCTTTCCTTGTAGGATATACTGTCATCTTTCCACTCCTGAGTGTCTAGACTCAGTTTTCAATATTACTTCTTGATATACAAGTCAAACACTATAGCAACACTAGAATCACCTATCACCATCAAAATACAGCTAAGGGCTCTGGGTTCAGTTTGCATGATAAACTCCCTCAAACTCACCTACCAAGACCATTTCTCATCTCTAAATTTTTTTGCCTCTAGTACTTTTCACTGAGCTTTTACCATCCTGCTGAGTTGGCAATAGGGTTGTGTTATGGCTCGTGTCTAGATGTTCCCAAAGTTTCATGTGGTCACAGGTGGTGCTTTTTCAGAGGTAGCTGGATCTAGAGTGTGTGACGCTGGGACTGATTCATGGTGCATTGCTAGGATCAAGGGCACTAGGATTAAGTGTGTGAGTGCTACCCACTCTAAGGGCAGGTAGCCTAGATAAAATATAAGGGACAGAAAGAGCTGTGGTCATCCTTTGCTTGCTTTGCCACCTTCTGCCCACCATGAACAGTTTCTCATCTGTGATGCCTGTCTGCCATGCTGCCCTACCTTGGAGCCAGCCGATTATGGACTGAAACCTCTACCAACTGTGAGGTAAAATAAATCTTTCCTCCTTTAACTGTGGGTGTTGGGTGTCTTGTCTCAGCAATGAGAAAAGTAACTAAGATAAATTACTCACAGCACTCATCTATGCTCATTACTTCTCTGTTTTTATCCTCTCTTCTATTAAAAATGCATTTCTAAAAATATTTTAGCTTTCCCAAAATGGTGTTCTCAAGCTCCATTTTCTCTTAGGGAATCCTAGCAGCTGAAGATCCATGCCCTGCCACTCTGAAGTGGAAAACTAGATGATGAAATCAAAAGGAAAAAGAAAAAAAAAAGAAAGAAAGAAAGAAGAATTTTTGAAAAGAAAGAAATACTGTTCAGCAAGTACACATCATTATCAGAAAGCAAGTTTGTTCCAAAAGTGATGATTAGTCATTTAAAGAAACAAAAAGAATGGAAAGTCCAAAAACTATACAACAAAAAATAATCACTGACTTGCCAATTTTGTGAAGTCAATGGCTTGTAAGCAGTTTGATTCATTACATGAAACAGGCTTTTTAAAAAATTAACAGGCCAAAGTGCTATGCTACTCCCTAGTGAGTCTCGGGGGTGATGGACGGGAAACTTTTCCATTTAGGAAAGCATTTCTAGAGCACACAGGTGGTCCTCAGAGCTCTGTCCTAATTTTATCTCCTCTTTCTAGGATATCTCATGTATTTTCATGGATTGCACATCTACTTTAGATACTGACTCCTTTAGCCTAATCTGTCCCTCTGAATTCCAAACCCATGAAAGCACTGGCTTATAGTGTTTTTCCACTGGGACATTCTGGAGGTTTTTTTTGTGAGATCTAGTTTGTGCACATTCCTCGCTCTTGCAATACAATAGTATGAACAGTAGACACAGTCCCTGTTCTCATCCTCACTCTTCTTTTCCCTGTTCTTCACCCAGGAATCCCCCTGAACTTCAACATAGTCTCCTAGCCTTCTGAATTCTTGGTGAGCTTTCACTGGCAAGAGCTCAGAAGAGGAGAGAAGAGAGGTTGAGACATTTATACTTTATTTCCTCCCTGCCAGTCTATGTTTAGGCAAGCCTGAGGTCACACTTCCTGTGGAACAGCTCTTTCTTATTGCTACTTTAACTTCTGAGAATCATCATTTCTCTGTGATAGTGATGGCAACCGTTTTAGAGTTTTCAGTGATACAAACAGCTCGCTGTGCCATGCATGCCATAGGTTCACCACTGCTTCTCTATGATCTTAGACTATGGATAGTGGTCACTATCCATGGCCGATTTCTGTGTCTACAGATTTGTTACAGCTTTTTCACTTACCTCTCTGTAATTATGTATTCAGAGTATACATTCATAATTTAAAACCACTGTGTCCAAAACTGGATTCATCATCCCTTGTCTGCTCTTCCTCAGCTTCCTTCTCCTGGGCCTTCCCCTGTACTGCCTGCTGCAGGGAATAGATCCACCCTCTGTCCTTCAGGGAGCTACCGCAGACTCCTTCCCCACCCACACATCTCAGTGGATAGAGAATTTGATAAATCATTATATCCTGTGTGCTGTAAGAATTTCTCACACGCTTCTCTTCTCTTCAATCCTGCTCCAAGCCAACAATATCTTACTAAATTTACTATGGTGGCCTCCCAAATGATATTCATGCCTTTAATCTTGATCTACCCTGATTCATCTACAAAACACAGCAGGATCATTTTTCATAAGTGTAAAGATATTTAAGTCATTCATCTACTTAAATCCTCCAATGCTTTCCACTGGCTTCAAGATCAAGTCTAAATGTTTAAAGAAGCATTATTAACTGACTTCCAGTTACTTATATGTCTCTGCCCTACACCCACTTTAATCCCCCAAAACTTTCCATTTCAAAGCTCACCATGGATGCTTCACCTCTGGCTTCAGCACATGTTGGATCTCTGGCCAGAACATTCTTTCTGTCTCTGGTGATCTATTCTCATCTAGATCACAACTACTCGTGAGTAGATTGCATGCTCGATGAGAACAGGGACTGTGTCTACTGTTCATACTATTGTATTGCAAGAATGTAGTATCATGCCTGGAATCTACTAATAAGGAAAGCACTGGTCATACATGTTATTTAACACTACAAATATACCAAGTCTGAACACAGATGTGCCAAAAGTATAATATACATACTTAATGTTGAAGATTGAGGATAATAAGATGTAAAAGGCCCTCGATATTTTTATATTTTATAGAATAAAATAAAATAGGCTAAAATGAAAATATTTGGTATGTATTAAATAAAAATTCTATTAAAATTATTTTTACCTATTTCTTTCAATTAATGCTAGCCCATTTCACATTAGAATTTATTTAAAAATTTAAGGTTACATATATTATTCACATCATATTACTATTAGAAAGCTCTGGCTGATAAACATTTGTTGAATGGACCAACAAATTGAAGACATAAGATCTTGCAACAGACTCAAAATATAAAAACCAGCTACACCTATAAGACATCTCTGAAGAAGTAGTCATTTCCAAAGGGTTCTCAAAACTAACATTTGTTGAATAGAAAGATGAAGAGCTGAATAAATGAATAAAGGATACCTCTACTTTCCATATTTTGTTCTTCTTCTTTTAGAAATTTTCTCTAAATTGGGAGGAAGGTGTTTCTTCTATGTGGTCTCAAAGCACCTTGTAATTCCTCCATTATAACAGTTATCAAATTGCACCAAAATACCATTTTTATGTCCATGAAGGCAGACACTATACGTACCCACATCAACTTTGTTTATGAGTCCCTAACTCCATTCCCAGCATACAGTAAATGCTCAACAAATGTTTCATGATGAGTAAACTAACAGGCCATTGGTAATGTGAGAAAGAGCAGAAATAAATAATGAGGTGATGGCCAGGATGATGATGCTAACAATGATGTCACTGTGGTTCTATTCCTCCTCGGTAACAGGTGTTTCACATTCATAGGCCCCAAGGGGAGCCTAAGGGCCCATGGATCTGACATCAGATGCACATGCATTACTGGCTTTTTAAATTTGTGCATGTACATGTGCACATGTGTGTGTGCAAGCGTTTGTGTGTAACTCAGAATTAAACTACAGTGACAGCCCTTTTTCATATTTTGAGACAGAGCATCACAAAGTTGCCCAGACTGGGCTAGAACTTGCAATCCTTCTGCCTGGGCCTTTCAGAGTACAGGGATTACAGTCATGTGCCTCCACACACAACTGAGTTACTGACATCATGCTAGTTTGGCAGCTCTAGTTAAGGAAAGTATCTGAATTAGGCTGGGAGAGTCTGAGGCTCAAAGACAAAGGCTGTGTTCATGCCTAAGGAATTGCTCTGATCTCCCGGGCTAGGCTGTGGTAACTGCATAATTCTGAGGGGTGTGGTGTCTGGCACCAGTCCCAACTGGTGCAAGTATAGCACATTGCAGACTTAGGTATGTAGGCTGGGTGGGGAGGTAGGAAGAGGTGTGCAGGCCTTACTCACTTAATGTTACCCTCATATCGCATTCCGGATGCCGAGTCCATGCTGGCAGTAAGCCAGAAAATATATAACTCTCTACAATTAAGAAATACCAATTTCTTTTTTGCTTCCTGGAACTTCTGACTTCCTAGTATATTTTCCTCAATAATCTTTCTTCATTTATTCAGTTTTTGTGTGTGTGTCTGATCTCTCAACCCATATAAAGCTATAGTTGCCATCCATCCATATCATGGGGATGTAGAATATTATCTCTAATCCTCACAAGACTTAGGCTAGATGTCATCCTCATTTGGCTGGAAAGAAAAATAAGATACAAATACATAAGCAAATGCTTCAGAGTCACAATGCAAGCAAATGATATAGTTGGAACCTGATACTACAAGAGTTCATGACCATACCCATTATGTTATGTTATATTATGTAATGCAAGCAAAAGTGAGGACTCAGCAGTTATTCTTGTTTCTGTAAAGATTAAGTAAAGTGGTTGATGAAGGAGAATCCTGTGTTATGCCCTCCTGGACACAGCACAACTTTCACCACCAATAGAATCAATGGCTAACAAAGGCAGATCGCAGCGGGAAGACTCCCCCACTTTAAAATCTCCTGATATTCTGTGCTTATTCATCCTGACCAACCAAATATCTTCATGCTTGTTTCTCATCTTTTCTTTGAGTGTGACTTTGACCATTGGCTATGAATCTCACACTCAACCCTCTTAGAGATTTCCACTCCATTAATTTAGTAAGTAGAATTCTCTCAGCATCACTTTACTTTAAGGGCTAGATTTGCTACCCTGATCATATCTTTCCTATTCTGGAACCTTGGCCCAATCCTACTTCCAGTTGGCACTATGCATTTTATTTCCACATCAACATTCTCAAGGTGTTACGAGGCACTTCAATCATAAGGATGGAAGCACCTTGGTCAGGAAATTCCTGAAAAGAGAGCACCAGGATCAAGGGGAAAGAAAAAGGGACTTCTCTGAAAGCTGAGAATAGAGGGAAAAGAACAGAAAAATGCATCTAAAATGGTGGCATCCCTCATGATTTAGAAGTTAGACGCAAGATTACTTTTGCTCAACAAAGGAAAAGTTTGTGCTGTAGATAAAGTTGATATACCTACACCTGTCTCATCACCCCAAACATTCCATTCCCATAGTTTCATGTGAAAAGGGAATAAAAATATATGTATTGTGCTGTTGGTGTGTGAAGCAAAGAAAATGTGCTATACTCTTCAGCATAGGGGAAGATCTCGACAAATGGTAGGTAGATCTTAAGAGTATAAATACTTTATATGGTTCAAGGCATCATTTAATATTCATTAGGCTAGGAGTTCTAAGAATGAGAATAAACAAAATAAAAGGAAAATCAAGATCAAAACAGAAAGTAAAGGGCAAAAGTTCTAATTAGGATTTACCATGAAAATAATTGAAGACAGATGGACTATTCTGTGTGAATCACATGCAAATATCCTTCAATAATATAGACCAATCTAGGCCCAGTTTGAAGTCCTAAGAGACCAAAATTTATAAATTTTCATTTTGACCTTGGTTTGAATTAAATGTATAAGAGATGGTAATAGAATTTTGAAAATATTCACTAAGAAGTCTGTGACGGCAATGATAGAGGAAATACATGATGGAGAAGAAATGGTACTACCAATCATGGAAAAGAAGGCAACCTAATTATTGTAAGGCTAAGCTATAAGGAAATGGCACAGTATATCTGTGCCAATATGTTACTTACAATCACTTTATGGGAATTTCAATGTGGCACAGAATTTTTATAAAGTCACCTATGGTAATTTAATCCCCATTGGTGAATCAGTTTGTATACTGAAAAAAAAATCTAAAAATAAATAAACAAATGAAATAAAATATATATTTTATATATATTTCATTTCAATTAGACTACAGATTATTTGTAATTGTCAACCTCAACAGCAAATCCACAGAGTTGAAAGAAGAGATGAAAGACAGTACATAAAAGAGAATGTTATGCAGCGATTTGGGTCATTTAATCACTCATAGTTGAAGTTTCCTCAACTCCACACATTTTGTGAGGCTCTAACATCAGCAACAATAACAGTATCAGCCGATGTTCCAACCTCCCCAGCTGTATGCACCCATGCTACTCAGCAGTTTGAATGCTTTTTTTCATGCAATGTTTCCAATAAAGCTACAAGATAGATACACTATTATCATTTCCGTTGTGGTAATTAGGAAGCTGAGGCTCAGTTAGGGTTAGTCCTCTGACAAACTAACAGAAGAACTGAGATGCAAGAGGCTGCCCTTCCTACCAGAACAGCAAATGGATGCAGTTATTAGGGTATTGAGAAAGTGCTTCTCCAGGAGCCTCAGAAGCCCGGCCAACCTGACATCAATACAAAAATAAAAATGAACAACTGAAATGCGCACCATAGTACTAAAATGGGAAATCCCAGCGGTATAAGGTTAAAAACAGATAGAAGCTTCACTTGGTTTGAAAAACGCTCTGGCCATTCCTCTCGTATCCATGGTAGAAAGGCCAGACACAGACCCAGGGAAATTCCAACAGGAGGAGGAGAAGCTGGCTGCGCCTCACTTAGAAAAGGAAGCTGCAGGAAAAGGCCAGGATAAAAGAGGAGACAAAAGCATGTCAACAGAGCAGTGAGGGCACAGCCAGGCGAAGAGAGAGAGAACAGAAACATCCTAATTGTTAACAGAGACAGGAAAACAGGAAGGAGTTAGCAGGGTGAAGGAAGCCTGGTGATACTGCCCTCGGGGGAGCTCAAAAAGAGGTTGCAATTCAGAGAGACTTGGCAGTACTTCCTTAGATTTATTAAAAGCACACAGCATGGAGACTCAATATGAATTTTTGCTAACAGTTCTTCCTTAGCGTTCTCTAGAAATGCTTTACCCTCTGACAGCTAAAGAGCTTAAAATTTGGTTGAGGCCATGGAGGAAAATTCTGAAACTAAAAGCTCTCAGAGGTAAAGCTCTTCCATAAGATCAGGAGGAAAAAAGGGCCACTAATTTCCCAATTACGACCCTTGGCGAGAAAAGGTGGAGCACTCACAGTAAAAGGTGCCAAAAAGATTTAATGACAGTCCTTCCTGGTGTCAGCGTCTGCCAGGAAGCAGGTTGAAGACTAGACCTGAGGTTTGCTTTTTTTTTTCCCTTAACCAAGAACCTGTATTGGTACATTGTAGATAAACATAATGATAGCATTCATCATAATTAATTTGTACCTGTACGAGATATAGCTTGGTTTTCCCCTGCTTCCCCATCCCCCTTCCATTCCGCCTCCCCTCTTTACTTACAATGCATTTATTTACATTTTCCATTTTTTTTTCTTTTCTTTCCTCTTTCCCTTCCTTGGTTTCCCACCTTCCCTCTCTTGTTCTGTTCCCATTTGAATATTATCTTTCTTTTTCTCAATATCTATTATATCTTTTTGTTCTTATTTACACTTATGGTTTCTCATATCAGAGAAACAATTCGATATGTAGTCATGTGTGTCTGATTTATTTCACTTAAGAGTATGTTCTCAAGGTGCATTCATTTACCTATAAATGTTTCAAGTTTATCCTTTTATAATTCAGAGTAATACTCTATTGTATTAAAAAAAAACCACATCTTCTTTAATCATTCAGTAGTTGCTGGGAATTTGGGTTGTTTCCAAGACTTAGCTATTACAAATTGTGTTGCTATAAACATGGTTGTCCATACATTGCTCCGGTATGATGATTTTAATTCTTCTGGGAAGATACCAAGAAGAGGTATAGATGAGTCAAATGGAATCTCTAGATGTAGTTTTTTGAGGAATCTCCACACTGATTTCCACAATGGTTGGACCAGACTACACCCCCAACAACAGTGGAGGAGGATTCCTTTTTCCCTGCAGCCCCACCCCCATTTGTTATTGGTTGATTTCTTGATAATAGCTGTTCTTTCTGGAGATGGAATCTTACAGCTGTTTTAATTTGCATCTCTTGAATGATCAGTGATGTTGAGTACTTTTTCATATATTTATTTGCCATTTGTATTTCTTCAAATGAGAGGTGTCTATTCATTTTGGAAGCCCATTTTTGGTTTGGGTCTTTAAATTTGGGGGTTCTAATTATTTTGAGTTCTTTATATATTCTAGTTGTTAGACTTTTGTCTGAGAAACAGTTGGCAAAAATTTTTTTCCAACTCTGTGGGTTTTTGCCCCACTCTGTTGGTGATTTCTTTTACTGTGCAAAAGCTTTTTAGTAGGATGTGATCTCGATTGCTGATTCTTTGTATTATCTCTGGTGCACTATGAGTTTTGCTTATGAAGTTCTTGCCTACACTTATGTCTTCAAGAATTCTTCCTATTCCATCTTCCAGCAGATTTAGTGTTTCTGCTTTAATGTTTAGATCTCTGATCCACTTCAATTTTAGTTTAGTACATGGTGAGAGACATGTATCTAGTTTTAGTTTTTCAGCATGTGGAGAGCCAATTTTTCCAGCACCATTTATTAAAGAGGCTATTTGTCTTCCACTGAGGATCTTTGGCTCCTTTGTCAAAGACGAGGTATTTGAATGTGTGTGGAGTTGTTTCTGCATCTTCTAACCTGTTCCATTGACAAACCAACAACCAGTATTGCACTAAATGGTCAAAAACTGAAAGCTTTCACTCTGAAATCTGGAACAGGATCTGCGCTGGCTCCGCCCCCTCCCAGGGAAGACAGCTCCGGACTCCGTCTTTGTAGCGAGGCTTGAGTTTGCAGGTCAGGCCACTTCCCAGTATGGATTTGCGCTGCCTTGGACTGAGCACCGTCAGGGTGAACGTCAAATAGGGTGGGAAACACCTTGCACTGAAAGCACTGTTACCTCTCTCCCTCAGGGTCTTTTTTTTTTTTTTCTTTTCCCATTTCTCTTCTGATATAAGCCATCACCATCTGGTAAAGCCAACAATACCCACACCACTAAGGAAAATTTTAGAGACATAAACACTAAGAAGATGTGGGTGGGCTACCAAAGATCCCCCACATTGCTGCAGTCTGACAACCGCCTCCAGACTTCATGCTTGGAGGCCAAGATCAACATACTACCCAGCACTGACCACTGCAGGCGTGGTAGGGCTAACGAGCACAGAATCAGGTTTCAGCCTGTGCCCCCCACAGAGTGGTGGCCATCAGGGAAATCCTACTGTATGTGTATTTATACATAATATATGTATATATTGGTTTTGTTTCTCCTCATTTTCTCTTTCTCTTATTCACCCTGATACCTGTCCAATACATTCTCTTGTCTACATATTCTTTCTTGTTTTTGTTGTTTTGATTTTTACTTTTATTGACTCCTGCTTGGCTCATATCTTTCCTTCCTTAAGCAAATGCTGTTTTTCCTTTTCTTCTTGTTTTCTCTCTCCTTTTCCTTTTTAATATGAGTAAATATTGTATAGAACTTACATGGTTTGACCCACTACTATCACCTTTCACTGTTTGTAAACTATCTACTCAAGTTTCCCAAAGCATAAGTAATATCCTATTGTAAGTTTTACATCTAATAGAACTTTCCTCATTACCTCTATACCTTTTCCGATCCCTCATTATCCCTGCTACAAGCAGGG
>PVJO010015666.1:0-44324 GCA_004026905.1 Hystrix cristata
GAAAACAATCTGAACTTCAATCCTTTCTTAGAGATTTTCTCATGTTAAATCAATAATGTCTATAAAAATTCTTGAAGAAAATTACATAAATCTTGCATAACTCTTCTAGAGAATAAGAACATTTCCCAGCTCATTTCATAAAGCCAAGATGTATCTGACATCAAAATCTGATGGGCACATGACAGCAAAGGGACATAGATACAAAATATATGAGCACAGAACAAAAATGTCTCAACAAAGTAGCCTCAGAATAATCTAGCAATATATAAGAATAATAGCACAGGAGGACCAAGTGGGGCTGGCTCCAGAAACGAAAAGATTATCTAACCATCTAGAAGTGCTCACTTTGGCAGCACATGCACTAAAATTTAACTATCTCAAAGCAATTTATGCAACTTAATTTTTGACAAAAAAAACGGAGAAATGATTTTAGGAAAACTTCAATAGATGAAGAAAACTACTTTCACAAAACTTTTTGTCTTTGAATAATTAAAAAAAAATAACAGTACCAAATTTAAGAGTCAAAGAGTCAAAACAGACTTCTGAGTCTGATAAAAAGTATTTATTACAAAATGTCCAGCATAGCGAAGTATGGCGGTTCACACCTGTGATCTCGGCACTTTGGAGGATGAGGCAGGAAGATTGCCAGGAGTTCGAGGCCAGCCTGGACTACATAGTGAGTTCAAGACCACCATTGAAATATTTCTCTGTGAGTAAGAAAAAGATCAGGACAACATTATTATTATTTTTAAAGAAATATTGTGCTTTCTCAGCAAATTAGATACAGGGGAGGATATTCTCAACTTGATGAAAAAAATCTAGCAAAAGCCAACAGATAGCATCATACTTAGTCTAGAGGCACGTGTACCATTCCCGCCATGATGCGGAAGAGGGCAAGGCTGTGCCTCCGTTTCACTCTGTACCCACGTTATACTGAGGCGCCGGCATCACTCAAAAAGATTCTTAAAAAGAAATAAAACATATATGAGTTGAGAAGGAAGAAATAAAAACTGTCTCGTTACGGAGGGCATGATTGTCCATGCAGAAAATATGAATTGCAAACAAACAAAACAAAAATCCTAGCAACAGCTAAAAAAGCTGGTACTAATAAGCAATTATATGAAGGATGCAGATACAAGTTTAGTACAATATGCAAACTTCAATTGTTTTCCTATACAATAGTGGCAAAGAAGTGGAATTTTAATTTAAAAACAAGACAATCTACATTATCAAGAAATGCAACACTTGAGAATAAATCTGATGAAATATGTACAAAGTTACAAATGTGTTATGAAAGAAATTTTAAAAATGGAGAGACATTTCATGTTCATGGATAGGGAGATTATATTCACAGATGTAATAAAATCTGAATCAAAGTGTCAGCAAATCTTTCTGTAAATATTGACAAACTGGTTAAAGTTTATGTGGAGAGACAAAGGACCCCGCATAGCCAGCGCACTATTGAATCAGAAGGCCAAAGCTGGAGATCTGACACTATCTGACCTCGAGTCTCATGCCAAAGCTAGAGAAATCAAGATATTGACAAAAAAGACAAATAGATCAATGCGATAAACAGATCACGTAAACCCAAATGGATGGAATCAATAGATCTTTGACAAAGGAGTAAAGGTAATTCAACAGAGAAGGGTTCGTTTTTATAACTAGTGGTGGGACAACTAGACACCCACATATAAAAAATAAGTCTAGGCACAAAATCTCCACCCTCTGCCAAGACATGAACATAAAATGGATGGATGAGTAAATGTAAACTGCACAACTGCGTGCAAACTGTGTCTCTGTTCTTTAAGCATTCTGCACACCTCCAGAGCGGAACCCACGTACTGCCACTTCAGGTCAGCACAAGATTACTACAAAGAACAGCTTGAAAACAGAATCCATGAACCAGAGTGTAATGAAAGTATTACCTGTAAAATTAGGAAACAAAACTTTAATAATATACACGGATGCACACATACATCAGGCAATATTGTAGCAAAAGTCCTGACATTCGTGTAATTCATATATTCTAGATAATATGTCAGCCAGAAAACAAAAAAGGGAAGATACCAAAGAAAGTAATGTGAGGTCAACAGATTTTTGAGTTCTCTACTATACCTAACAGATCCCGTGGGGCGTACAACACAAAGTGAACTTTGATCTCTGACTCTGGCGGATCATAAGTTAGGGGAAGTTTTGTCCCCAGAACAGGAAGGCGGCTGTGAGAACACCCAGGAGGAGAGTGTTCTTGGAGAGTGAGGGAGAGTGTCCGTCCAGGAACCAAGACACCAGCAGCAGCTGTAATGTTGATGTCTTCAACAACCAGCTGAATGTGCATGCAAGCACATTTAAATTGGATTATCTGACAAATAAAAAGGAGAGGCTTTCAAGAAAAAGACAATGAAATAGTGCTGCCAATGTCCACTTTCAGTGGATGCATTTTTACTAAATGTACAAACCAAAAAATGTCTTTCTCTCTGTTAAGATGTGCTTGCAGATATTGGTCATTTTGCAACTTTTTTTTTTAATGGGGTGTTCCTAGGGATTGAATTGAGACCTACATGCTCAGTTTCTCTCTCTCTCTCTCTCTCTCTCTCTCTCTCTCTCTCTCTCTCTCTCTCTCATTCTTCCTTCCTTCCTTTCTTTTTGAGACAGACTCTCACTAAGTCTCCAAGCTGCCAGGCTGGGCTTGAACGCGCAATTCTCCAGCCTCAGCCTCCCAGAGTGCTGACTTGTCCTGACTTTAAGCATTTTGACTGAAAGTGTGAGCACATGATATGCGGAGTAGTGGAAACTACGTTCCCATCATGAAAAGTCACAGCCGAAGACACATTTACCATAATGAGAATGCACAACAGAAATGCGGGGAATGTCTCAGTTTTTTGTGGTCTCAAACTGCTCAGTTAACAGAGCCTGGAATTCTACTTTCCAGCAATTGCTGTGATCTGTGACATTCTACTCTTCAATGTTTAGGATACTGATTTCTTTTCCTTCGAGAACTCTACAACGTGCAGGCAGAAACAACTCCACTGAAAAAACAATCCAACAACCACAGCAGCAATACAGGAAGTCAAAACTTAGTATTGCTCATTAGGTAGAGTGAGCTATAAAGAAGAAAATGTACAATTAAATTGTCTCCAAAATGGATGGTAGATATCGGGAAGTAGGAAGAAAATGTTCAAATGTGATAGGGAATAAGGGATGGGGAAGGAGAAGGGGAGAGAAGGAATAGGGGTAAGAAGTAAAAAAGAATGGAAGGAAAACAATAGAATCAAAGTTTTGTAAAAGGAGAAGGGAAGGATTGAAGGGAAGGGAGAGGAATGGAAAAAAAAAAAGAACTAAGATATATTATGTACAGGTACATATTCCCTAGGATGAAAGTGATCGTTATGTATGTCAAAAACATACCAGTAAAATCAATCTTAAGAAATGAATTGTCTCTTTACTATTACTTAATAAAAAGATGAAAACAAGTTGCAGTGGGAAGAGCATAAAATGTTACTGATCTCCCCACACCATTGAAAGAGAAGCTTAGAGGTTTATTCTTTCACTTGCAGGTTGAGAATCCATAATTTGGAGAGATACTTTTACTCACCTGAAATCTTATGACAGCTAGTATTATACAAAAAACATTTGCCCAGAATTAATAGATTACACATACCATGGTAATATCATGGAAGAAAACTTCTATGAGGCAGCGATGTCATGTGCAGTGAGAAAATCATTGTTGTTCTTGACTTAATCAATGAGAACTTAGGATGTAGGTATATTGAGGCCCCTTAGGTCACCTTCAGGTTGAATGATTCTCCAGGAGACCTCACAGGACTCCATCAGTTGTCAGCCCCGTAGATAGGATGCGTACCACAAAGGAATGTAAAACAGTCGGCCAAAAGAAAAGATCCATGGGGTGTCCCAGAGACACCAGGCATCCTGAGTCCTTAGATACACATGCTGCCTAGAAGCCCACCAGGGACCCAGGGCCAACAGCTTTTGATGGTGGCTGCTCATACAGGCATCTTTAGGTTGGCACACACCAAAGTGTGTCCCAGCAGGAAAGCGTGTTCAGTGTAAATCACACTGTCCCACAGTGCAAGCATCATGAATCTCCGGACCACGTCCAGGAATGTGGGGACCCTCTTGAAATTCAATCCTGGACACCATCAACAGGCCAAACCCATAAGTTGGATTTCTTATTAGTTAGCAGATAGGTGTGCTATGTTAGCTCTTGGGATAGTTAATTTTGTGTTGACTGAACCTTGACGAGAATAAAGATCGTTTCTGCTTGCACCTGTGAGGGTGCTTGCAAATAGATCAGCATCTGAATGGGTGGACTCAGATGAATGGACTTTCTACTGTAATGGGGTGAGTATCATCCAATGCTTTCAGGGTGTGAAAATACCAAAAAGTGGGGCACTGGGGAACCCATCCTCTTGTTGCTAGGCTGCGAGAGCTGGAGCTTCGATCATCTGCTGTCATTGGACTTCCTGGTTCTCAGGCCCACAGAGTCAGACGGGCACCTCGCCACCATCTTTCCAGGCCTGCTGTCTGCTGCTGTCGCGTTTTGCACCAGTAGGTGTCTCGTCAGTTTCTATGTGTGTGAAATTCCAAGGAACACAGCTCTCGTGTGGAGTAGGGAAATAGTGGGACGTCTAAAGTGGACAGGGCGGAGCCACGGCAGGGTCTCCTTTTGGCTTTCCCATATCTACAGAAATCACAATGCAGTGCAGACGCTCCAGCGCTGAGGATCCAAGCCATAAGTGTGTCGACAACAGGAAAAGTGAAGAATTCCTGATGGGTTTTGCAAGCAGTGCTCTTTAGGAAAGAAGTAAGACAGATGTGAGGTTTGGCCAAAACAAAGCAGATCGAGTGTTTCCCACACAGCAGACGCAGGGCAAGCTCAGTGAGGTGTTGAAGATGTGTGGGTCTCCAGGAGACCAGGCTAGAGGATGTGCAGGAGCTCCATGCAATTCCTCCCCTGCTCTGCGTACTCAGTGCTTTTTGTTTCATTTCAGTTCAGCACAGGCTTTCAGCTCTCACAAATGGCTTGGCTATAACAGGCCAGGTTATGGATACTTAAAGAACACAAAACTTTGCCTAGTTATTATGTAGCTATTATTGCCAGCTGTAAATCTGAAGCAGTACCAGATGATTGCTAAGCAATTAAACCCCAACTTTACATTAATTGCTAACTTTCTATAGTTTAAATATAAGTTGATCTTATATTTCTGTGCTGATTAATCCATCCACAGGAGAGGTGATCTTACATAATCATGTTTTAGGCGCTGATGTTTACTTTCTTCTGCCACATGCTTCCCAAACAGCCTTTTTAGTTTTGTTTCTCTCTTAGGGCACACGCACAAAATGATAATGTATTTCCACAAATTATCCAGCAGCTGGTGGGGGAATATTTAAGTCCATTATATGCAGAAACCATTTGCCAAGCCCCCCACCCTAAATTACACCATAAAAATAGGAGTAACAGTTCATAAAGCAGGGTTTTGCACACAAACAATTAAAGTCAGAATCTGAGGACTTAACTGCACATAAACAAAGTATTCTTTTTAGTTTTCTTTCACAACAGGAAGTCATTGCTGTGGGGAAATGTGCCCACGTTAAAACTGCAGCTTAGTCTTTGATGAAATATAGCTACCTACCTGGAACCTTGAAAACTTCCATGCCTGAAAAGGAGGTGTAAGCAGAATGCATGACACCTGCAAAAACTGCAGTTAGGGAGACGTCTTTGGAGAAGTACTTTTGTTAATAGGACATGCACGCATCTTATGTGCCATCAATTATTTTAGAATATTAGTGGAGGACAAAGACAAAAGAGATTATTTTTAAGTAAAGCAGTAGTCCTCTCACAGTGTGACCATCCTGACAACTTTTCTTATAGTAAAAATGATAGGGATCCAGCTTCAGCTTTGACATTTAAAGAGATGAGCAGGTAGGTAATTCCAACCTCAGGAGAGCAAATTTAAAAGGAGACTTGCCCCGCGAGCATCATTGAAAGAGCTTTTCAGTATGCAGCTAGAAGCCATCAGGGGCAGGACGTATGCCTGGGTCCAGCTGCTGTCTGCCATGCACACTTTGCTCACTGCCGTCCTTTACCACGGGCATGTGGAAGGACCAAGATGATGGCACAACGGCATTGTGACGGGAGGTCTAGATGTGCAGCATGAGCTTATTGGAGTCTGTCTGATGGACGTTTCCATTCCATCTCTGCATTCTTCTCTTTATCTTCCATCTCATGCAGCCCCTCTTCCTTCTCAATGTTCAGCAGCCCACTAAGTTCCAATTCTCCCATTTTCCTGGTGCTACATCCAGAGGTGGACCGTGAGCTACTGCCCTGCTGGAAAATGCAGCTCCCAGCGATCATAAACCCAGCCACAGCAGAGAATTAACAAAACTGAGTTTAATCTAAGACAAGACAATTTATTTAAGGATGATGGAAAACAGAGAAAAGAGAGATCATAGATAGCTACTCAAGGAGTAGGTAGAATTTGAAAGCAAAATAATCATGGACCCTTCTCTGTAGTCCCTTTTTGTTGGCCCTTGGAATCTGATTCGCTTCTGGGCTTGTCTGTCATCTTTGCCTTGGATTTCTCTTAGCCATGTGACCTTTCTTTGTCCTTGGGTAGAGAGTAAGATTATGGGTGGGGGCCTTAGGGCCAGGTTACATAGATATAAGGATTAAATGAAGGGAAAGTTTGTGATTTTTGTGTTAATCACACTACCTGGGACTTTCCCTGAATTAGTTCCTTTGCCTTTTTATCTTTAATTGTTGGAATCTAGCTGCCTTACTGTATTTCTTGATCACCCTCATATTATATTCACATGCACAAAACAAAGGCAGTAAAGGAAATTTTGACAGAAAACCGAGGTTGGGGGAAAATAAGTTCGTAACATAAAAACACTTCTGAGACACCCTAAATTTACCAGGAAGGATTCAAGGGATGGAAAGGGATAGAGACACGGGTGGTTTATCAGTACAAGCTACAGGGGACGGGCAGGGGACCTTTGCACATTCCAGAACATACGCTGCACATTAAAACCTTGGCCCAAGTCTTACCAGGACTAAGATGGACGCCCCGGAGGCCCAGCAGCCTGTTTGCAGCCCTACCCCATCTCAAGGCAACTGTTGCTGCACTGAGGAAGGTCCTACTGTGCCCGGCAGAATCCTCCCCCTCTAATGCTGCCCTCTCATCTACAGCCAAGCTGGGCTCCGTGTAAGCAAGCCTTGCAGACCTTCCAGTCCACATTCCCACCACAAAAGCTTGTGGTGTTGTAGAACCAGTGACTATTTTTCCTGCTGTTCCCTGTCCTTGCCGAGGTCTATGGGAACAGACCCGGAACCAGTCCTTTCTGTCTGACTTGCATCTGTGAAGCCTCACTACACACTCACTTTTAAAGAAATCATCTCTCTTAGAGTCTTGGCGTTACGTACCCTCACTATGGAGGGAAAAGTGTCATGACTACAATGAGCTCCTCATCAGAAACCAGGGGAGTAAGAACTGAATGGAGTGAAATATTTAAGATGTTTAAATAACAAGCAAACCACCAACACAGAATTCTATATATTCTGAAGTTACCCTACAAGGTGAAGAAGAAATTGCCGTTGAGTGCCAATGCACGTGTGTGAGGAAGACATCTTCTGATGCTAAAGTAAGGAGAAAGCAGAACAAACAGTTTTCCGGTCCTATGTTGCATTGAACCTGATTCACGTATCTTTTTCTATTCTTGACCTCTGTCTGTCTCTCACAGTGCAGCCTGTTTTAACACATAAAGCGGAGGGCACCTCCTCTTCCAAACATTGCAAGTGGCTTTCCATTTCGCTTCGGTGGTAGACGAAGACTTTACAACCTCCAACTTGACTCTGGAGCTCACTTCCTAGCTCGTTGCCCTTTACTCCTTCCTTTCCTTGTAAGGCCGCCATCCTCTTGGGAAGCCTTTGTTCTTACTCTGCTCCTTGCTACAGACTTGCTGGCTATGTGTGTGCCTGTATCATCCACCTCTCTCTGGCTTCTCCAACTATGTCACCAGTTTTAAGCTCAAATTCTTCAGCTGTCTTCTTCAAAGAAGTTGCCGTCTCCTTCCTTATTTTATTTATGAGTTTTTATTGCCTGTCTCCCTCTATAGATTCACATCCTTCGAGCCAGGAAAAATGTGCCTGTTTTTTACAATATGCTTTCACAGTATTTAATGGTTCTTATACACATCAAAATCATGATGTGAAGGTTTCCTTCTCTCTTGGTGTCGTTGGAACCCAAAATGTCCTCCACACTCTGGTGAAAGGCTTTTTCCCCAGCTTGGTGATTCGGGGATGTGGTAAACTTCAGATTGGGGGTTAGTGGGAGATCATCAGCTTTCTGTTCCTAACTAGTGGCAGACAAATGCTTCTGCCAAGAAACAGAAACTGTATTTGGTGGCAGTGGCAAGATGTCAAAGCCGCACAGTCTCAGGGGAAGGAGACCTCCGCGAAGAGCTCGGGGGAGCCAAGTCTACGCGCTGAAGCCATTTTTCCCTGACGTATTTTAAAAATCTAGGCACAAAACATTCAAGCAAAAAGCGTAGCTGAAGATCATCTTCATGGGACAAAGAAACCAGCTGACACTTTGGCAGGCTGTGGGGCTTCAGAGAGAAATTTGGTGATTTCAGAAGAGAAAGACAGAAATTAGACAAAATCTGAAGGAGGGTGATGAAGAGCTAAAGAGAAAGGTTGAAAGAACACTCTGAAATTGTTAGCAGCTGTGTGGTGCCAGGAAAATGGGCCTCAGAGTCCAGACGCACAGCTGCAGTGTAGGGACGGGCTGTGTCTGCACGCTCAGCTCTTAAGACCCGGGAAGCCATAGACGGCAACGTAAGACAGGCACATGAAAAGAGACGTTACCGGAATTTAACGCAGCCTTGAGTTAATTCTTTGTCCAAATCTCTCTGCCAGGTGGAGGACAAGTACAACATCATTGGTGAAAGAACTTGCCAAGAGCCCATTAAACTTACAGACAACTCCTGGCACTGTATAAATTGTATGCAAGGAAGGTGGCATACGGTAATCAATTTAAAAAATGCAGGCACACAAGGATCAAGTCCAAAAGGCTTAAAACTGAAAGAAAAAGTGGATAATAGGACAATTATAATCTTGATGTGAGTTAACAAATGGAATTCAAAATATCTATGGATAATATATTTAGGAAAATAAGAGTTGGTGATTACAGAAAACAAAATGGTGAACTAAATTTAAAAACCTATTGCCAAAGCAGAAGAATGAATTGTTAAATTAGATAACAGGTGAGTAGAAAATATTCATAATATCTGAAGAAGTTAACATAGATTGCAAAGAACAGTAGAAAAATTGAACACACCACATTATTTAATAGGCAGCAAGTAAGATGAGGGAGAATGAGAAAGAAAAAGAATTTAAAGCTGTGATGGCTGGGAATTTCACAAGTTTTTTGAAGTATACAAAAAAAGGCGATCAAGAACTCTGTAAAAAACAAACAAAGTAATTTCAAACACCTCCACATATATTTAGTAGAGTTCAAAGATTTTTAAATTATACGAAATATAGATCACACAGAGGGAAAAATATAAATCTTTTTTAAAGCAGTGATAGCAGGACTAGCAAATAATATTATATGTGCAGTAAGAAGAGTGGAATCGTCGATATCTTAATAGTGTCACAAATAAATGGGGACTGATGATCCGCTACTGACATCCTCTTTACACACAGGGAAAAAGTAGCACCCAAATCACACGAGGTTTTCCACAGAACCAGAAGTTAGGAAACACGTTCCAATTAATTTTATGAGAAGCACATAACTAGAGGCAAGAGCATGACACTGATGTTAAAGGAAAATTGCAAACCCATAATTTACACAATTTTACAGGCATAATTACACAAAAAATTATACATGGACAATTATCACCTACACTCGAGAAAATGAGAAAACTGGAGGCCTGATACTGAAGCACAAGTAGGAGCACTGGACTATTTTTTTTGGATTCTTAAAGCTAAAAAGCTTTACTGCTGGTATCACAAAGACAGACGAGAAGAACTGGAGTGTGCTGTCACATGCTGCTGGCAGAAATACAAAATGATTCACCTCAGTTCACCGCGGACTGTGTTTATGGAAAGATCTGTGCATGGGCATGTACTAGGGTTTGTTAGTATTTGCCAAACATGGTAACAACACAACATTTCCTCAACTAGGGAACAGACGAAGAAATTCTTCTGGTCCATACAATTTGTACTTGACAACAGGAAGGAAGCAACTCCTATACGTGACGACATGGGTGAGACTCACTCACCAGGGCCTAAGTCATATTCGCAAGGAGACAGCCCATGACCCCATTTACACGATATTTTTGATAACGCAGAATGTGTTTGATTATAAGAGGACACAGCAAATTTTAGGGGCACTAATCAGGATTTTAGACTAAAGGAAGTAGCTTTTTTCTACTTGTAAATTATACCTTAATAACAAAAATGTGGCGTGCACCATAACAAACTGGAAAGGCCACCCACAGAGTATAAGAAGCATTTTAATAGGCACCAAAATATGATTTCTTGAGTTTTGACAATCTGCTACAATCCTAGAAAAAGCTGAGTTGACCACTAAACATACTTTGTATCGAGCATATCATCTTTTTATGTTCTCTATTTTTGTCTGACATCTGTGGGCTGTCATCTCATCTGGGGCCTGGGCGACACTGGAGAAGTGGCTTTCCACATTCTTCCTGGAATTGGGTTAGCCACTTCCTAGGGATCCAAAGTCACTTTCCCATGAGCACATCTCTCACTTGCAAACAAGTCTGGCCAGTATCCAGTGTCCCCACTCCAATCACCTTCTTTATTAGGGCCTCCTGCACCCCCCTGTCGCCTCATCCTGATTACCCCAGAGCCAGGAATCCCGGTGGGGACAGCCTCTGTGCCTCAGAACCAGCCAAAGTCACTGTCCAAACACAAACCTGCTCACACCTTTCTGTTCCTACAGCAGCCACACAGAATCTCCCACTCACACTTCCCTGCATTTCTGCCCCCTGGCTGAGCCCAGCACTTTGCTGCGTCTCCTCCACGCCAATGGCCTCCTCCCCTTAGGATCTGTGAGTGACAAACAATTACAGAATGACAGCCGCCTCCTGATCTGTTTGACTTGCCATAGGTGAGTCATAATGAAACCTACGAGTCAGAAAAATTTCAGCACAATCCATGGAACCCAACTGTCAAAACCTCAGAATCCTCAATGTCATTGGTTACCGGGGGAGTTAATAGTGACACCCAATGATACAACTTTGTGTTTCAACTAGAATGGCGAAGATGAAAGCAACAGTTAATGCCCAGGGTCAAACTGGAAAACCAGATTCTCCTAGTGGGATTTCTACCTGAAATAACTGCAGGTTGATGTATAGAATTATCCGCAAACCTAAGCAGGTGAAACCTGTGGGTGAAGGAGTCCTGTAGGTGTGTGTACAACTAAACTGCCTACACATGTTCGCAAGAGGCAAATACAAGCAAAAGATGAAAGCAGCCTTAGGTGACAGGCACGTGAACCGGAAAGTCGTATTTCCATCAAAAACAGAATCAATAATTAATGGTCCTGCAGTAAACGGAATCTTGTAATGTTATGTTGGAAGAAACCAGACACAAAGCATTATGTAATATGATAGTATTTCTATTATAATATAAATATATATCTAGAAAATTGGAAGCTTTAGAAATATTTAACTAGTGCCTAGGGAATACTTGACCTCTTTCATTATAATAAAATGAAAATAATACCAAGAATGAATTATATTAGAAAAGACAGGGAAACATATTGAATGAAGTAATGTCAGCTTCTAACAGTGTGATTAAAACAATTATAGCATTAGAACCTATATGAATGGGAGAAAACTGGGTTTAGCATGGACCAAACTCAAGATTTAGCTTGATGTACTGTTGCTACATGGAGAATTAGCCAAGGGGAGAAAAAGGTCTGTCCTGCAGAAAGCACAAATGATTTCTTCGAGAGAAATTTCTAACACTTAAATCATTGCTCAGGGAGCGGAATTAAACAAAGAAGCAGCTGAGCTCTGTAGTCGGTCCTCACGATGCAGGGATGATGAAGACACTCCCCTACTTGTTGGAGCTAATCTGTGACCCCTACATCAGTAGCTTGGGGTGACTGGTGCGCATGCAGGGGTCACTCGCTGTGTGCATGGAAGCTGCAGGGGAGCACGGGACACTCTACCTTCTTGTCTCCTACTATAAAGATGTCCTTTTATGAGCCACTCAGTCAGTGCCACACCATTCACATTCTTCTGCTTTCTGTGGCTGATTTTGTCATTTAAATGCCTCCCAAACACTGGAGTGCTGTCGATGACAAGTGCTCCTAAACAGGACGGGGCCGTGAGGTGCCTTTTGGAGAGAACGTGCGACTTAGATCAGCTTCACTTAGGCCTAAGTCATAAGCACTATTGGCTGTCAGTCCAAAACTAATGAACTTAAAGTATATATTGAATATGCTGTCTTTAAACAGGAACACACAAAGTGCAAGGTTATATTTTATCAAGTGACTAAAGTGCACTGTGGCTACAAATGCAGGTTGAGAGTTCAGCAGATGACGAGCCCTGCAAATAAAGCGCACAGACCTTTCTGCTGGCTGGCACTCGACAGCAGTATTCACCATATTTTCTATTACACCTCGAAAAAACACTCAAGAAAGAGGACTCCAGAACTGCTGTGCAAAGTGGCAAGAACAACAGGATGAATGTGCTCAAAGTGAGGGCCTGGACTTCTGATGGGAGTTAATGGTATTATGTCTTTTACCTTAATGAGTTTTCATGTAAACATTCATCATGTATTTCAATTATACATTGTACCTTTTCGAAAAGTATCAAATTTCAACATGGTCATCAATAAAGTTCACAAAATTGATTTAAAATATAGTCAACAAAAATCCACTGGGCATTTGTAGTATGTTAAATACCGTGACTGGGCAAAAGAAGAGTTCCCAGCAGGACACAGGTTGGGTGCTCGTGTTGCCTAGAGCACGGAGGGCACAAGTAGGAGCAGGACACGTTCCGCGCGTCCAAATCAGCCTGCGGAAAGACTGCTGGAGCCGCGTCTTCACATGGGTGCAGGAGCGAGCTCAGTGGAGAAAAGAGGAAATGACATCTGAGGCGAGGGGGAAGCACAGGCAAGGAAGTAAGGTAAACCATGGGAAACTGGGAAACTGAAGGAGTTGGTGATTAAAACTTAGAATCTGTGAGGGTCTGAGGACATGAGCTGGGAAGAGGCTGGCGCCAGTTGATGGGAAGGAAGAGTGATGTGAGGAATTTTGGTTTTATTTCGGAAAGATCACACAGATGGTGGATGGTAGAATGTCATCCGTCTTCATCGTGAAGAGCTGCAGGGTGTCAGGAGGCTGGGACAGGTAGCAGCGGAGCGGACTTTGAGCAGCTGTTAAATGAAGAGTTGTAACGAGCCCATTAGAGATGAGAAAAAGCACTGCTCAGAATCCCCAGAGCCTGGGCAAAGGGCTAAACGTGAACTTGGGATGGAGCTTGGAAGAAAGTCAAGAACAGCCCAGGATGAGCAGAAAAAAGGTAAAATATTGCACAATTATTGTGAGTGATATGTTTGGTTGAGTATGGAGGAAAAAGACAACCAGAGACATTTAACAAAGGACACAATTATATTGGCTAAATGAGTTAACATGGGTGCGGATGAAAACATAAAACTGAGTGAATTCAGAACACAGTAGAGAGTTTTCGTGGTATCGCTACTGAAGGAGTGCAGGTGCAAGCACCGGGTCAGGAAGAGAACACTGAGCTGGCTTCCTTTCTGGTCATAAGTTTAAGGGCCAAAGCCGCCGACAGCCAGCAAGACAGGGCAAGGGGGCATCACACTGATGCATAAAGAGACTCTGAGAGGTGGGAAGGCTAAGCAGGAAAATCAGTGAACGAAATATCAGACTAGTGTCTCCCCCCACCAGAATGAATTGATAAATAACTTCTATTCTCTTTACTAGTAAGAGCCTACTCAAGTAAATGTTGAATGGTTTAAGTTCAACTCAATAAAATGTAACAGAACATGGCAAGAGTTTTGACCTTCAAGTTTCAGTAATTTGGAGGTCAAGTAGATTGAGAGTGGAGTCTCGTTCTATGAAGAAATTATTTATAGAAGGGTTAATTCAGTGTTCAAGAAGGATCTCTCCCTATTCTTTGTTGCATGTTTTGTATAATATTAAATATAACTTTTACTACTTACAGGCTGTATACTTTGAAGAACGATCAGCACAGATTGTTATTTGTTCAAGACTTCAAGCTAATTTTGGAGCATGGATCATGGTATACTAAACACTCAATATTTGTGGAATAAATGGATTAGATCTAGAATTGGACACAAGGACTATGAAATTAAATCTTTGGTTTGTCTCTTCCTGCTTTGTGGTAATACACAATCCGTTTATATTATTTCTAGTTTTCTTTGTATGTAATATCAGTTATATAATAACAATATATAGGCTAAATTCGAGAGAAAGTGAAATAAAAACATTGACAAGCCTCATAGGTTGTAATAAGAGACATTTCTTTAATGATTTGCAGGGTGAAGAAAGCTGTTCAGTGAAAATGAAGGCTTGATATTTTTAATGTGATCGATTTTTCTTCCACATGAGTGATATGCAATGCAAATACCTTCCTGGTTTTAATCATAATCTATCACTTTTTTATTGCCTTAACATAGAAAGATTATTTATAAGTAATCAAAAGACAAATTGTAAATATGTAGCTCTGAGAATTTATAGTTGAATCTCTAAAATCATCACTGAGTGCACACAATGCACTGAAACCATCCTGTTAAATAAGTTTGTCCTCTACCTGTCCACCTGGGACAATATAGTATTCCAGGTTCTTTGGCTGCCTGAGACTCAGCAGGGTGTTGCATGTGATAGGAGTTCATTCTTTGTAAATTGTCCTTTAGTATTGTCTTGTGGAAAGCTCTGATCTCACTGCATCCTACTGTTGATGGGTATCTGAGTAGGTTGCACTTGTGTGGGAAAGAATGTGAATTCACCAGTCTTATGTAAAGGTATTTGCAAAGTAAATTAGAAAATATTTTAAACACAATGATAATGAAATTAAGACATGCTGAAAAGAGTGCCCCAGCTAAACCATGCTGAGAAGTAATTTATAGTCTTAAATGCAAATTTAACAAAACAAGCCTGAAATAAATAAACTAAATTTCTACCTCAGGAAATTGAAAACAGCAAATAGAACATTAATCACCAAAAAAGTAGTAGTAAGTAGAGTTGCAAAAGAAAACGCAGGACATTCAGGTGCACATGATTTTCACATTTACGAAGAGAAACTTTTAGTTTATTTTTTAACCTTGTTTTTTAATTAATTAATTAATTAATTTTTTTAACCAAGAACATGTATTGGTACAATGTACATATAATGGTTACATTCATCACATTTACTTTGCACCTGTACATGATGCATCTTGGTTCTCCCCCTTCTTCCCCACCCCTCCCCTCTGTTCCCTTCATCCCTATTTACAGCAGGTTCATTCACATTTCTCCATGAATTCCCTTTCCTTTTTCTATCCCTCTTTTCCCTTCCCACTTCTCCCCCCCGTCCAATGCTCCTCTCCTTTGAATATTATCTTCCTTTTAGATTATATCTATTACACCTCTTCGTCCTTTTTTACATTCATAGTTTCTCACATGTTATTAAAAAGCTTTTGCACAGCAAAAGAAATCACAAATAGAGCAGGGCGAAAACCCACAGACTGGGAAAAAATTTTTACTAGCTATCCATCAGACAAAGGTCTAACATCTAGAATATACAAAGAACTCAAAAAAATTAAACCTCCCAAATTCAAAGAACCAATGTAAAAATGGGCATCTGAAATGGATAAACATTTCTCAGATGAAGAAATTAAAAAGGCAAATAAATACATGAAAAAGTGTTCAACATCACTAGTCATTCAAGAGATGCAAATCAAAACAACATTAAGATTCCATCTCACTCCAGAAAGAACCGCGTTTATGAAAAAATCAACCAATAACAAATGCTGGCAGGGCTGTGGGGAAAAAGGAACCCTCCTCTACTGTTGGTGGGAATGTAGACTGGTCCAGCCACTATGGAAATCAATATGGAGATTCCTCAAACAACTAGAACTAGAAGTTCCATTTGATCCAGCAATCCCCCTACTGGGGATCTTCCCAGAAGAACTGGAATCCTCATACTACAGGGATGTATGCACAACCATGTTTATAGAAACACAATTTGTAATAGCTAAGTCTTGGAAACATCCTAAATGCCCAACAACCAATGAATGGCTAAAGAAAATGTGGTTTTTCTACACAATGGAGTACTACACTGCCATAAAAAAGATAAACTAGAGTCATTTGTATGTAAATGGATGTTCTTTGAGAACATACTATTAAGTGAAATAAATTGGACACTCATGAGTACACATCGAATTGTTTCTCTGAGAAACTTTTAGTTTAAACAGGTCTCAAATTTTACAGGGGAAGATTTTTTTTTTAATTCCTGTTATTTTATTATGATGAAACAGTTTAGTTTGCTTTGCTTGCTTTATCTCAGGCTTTTTTCCCTGGGCTCACCTGGAGCACCCACATCTTTTTATTTGATTTTTAAAGAGATTTTTATTAAAATTTATCCAAAAATTACACAAAGTTACAGGCCATTACACAAGCTTACAGACCATAATACACTATGCCTTTTGCTTATGACAGCGAGCAATGTAAACAACCACATAGATGCAGCATTAAGTCGCAACTACATAAAGTTACTGTAGTACCTAGTGTTCGTGTTACTGTTTTGAGTCTGGGTTATTAGGTTCTTGTTTTTAAGATATCATTATTCCTCTGGATTCCCATTCCCCTCCCCCTTTGCTCTCTTCTTGTTCCCTTGAACCCTTTGCCTATTGGCTTAGATCTGACCCTTTGCCTTTTTGCACCCATTGTTTACCATTTTCTTTTCTTTGTATACTTTGCCTCACTCAAATGAAGGATACCATATGGTATTCAAGCTTGCAAGTCTGGTTTATTTCACTCAACATTATATTTTCCAGGTCTATCCATTTTTCTATTAAATGACTCTAATTTGTCCTTCTTTATACCTGAATAGTATTACATTATATATAGATACCACAATTTGTTTATCCAGTTTCTGTTGAAGGGTATACAGGCTGCTTCCACATTTAGCTGTTATGAATTGTGCTGCTATATACATTGGCACGGAGGTTTCTCAGCAGTATGATGTCTTTAGCTCTTCGGGGAAGATACCTAGTCGGGGAATGGCAGGATCATAACACCATGTACTAAATTAAAATCAAAATGGATCAAAGATCTAATATTAAAACAAAAACATTAAACCTTCTGGAAGATAAAATAGGTAAAATACTGGAAGACATAGGAGTAGGAAAGGACTTTCTAAACAGAACCTTAATTGCATAGGAAATAGCAACAAGAATCAACAAATGGAATTATATTAAAGAGCTTCTGTACAGCAAAAGAGTCGATTAGTAAAGTGAAGAGAAAACCCAAAGAATGGGAAAAGATCTTTGCCAGCTACTCCTCAGACAGCGGACTAATATCTAGACTATACAAAGAATTCAAAAAAAAAAAGTAAACTACCTAAAATTAATGACTCACTCAAGAAAGGGACTAGAGAAATGAACAGATACTTCACAGTGGAAGAAATACAAATGGTCAACAGATACATGAAAAAATGTTCAACATCTATGGCTATTAGAGAAATGCAAATTAAAACAACTCTAAGATTCCACCTTACCCCCAAGAGAATGGCAATCGTTAGGAAGTCAAACAATAACAAATGCTGGCCTGGCTGTGGTGAAAAGGGAACCCTCCTACACTGTTGGTGGGAATGGAAACTAGTACAACCATTATGGAAATCAGTATCGGGATTTCTCAAAAAACTGAAAGCACGGGAAGATATTTATACTAAAAGAAATTGAATAATCATATTGAACTGAAAATCTTATCCCCCATTTCATGACTCGAAGTGGAAAACAAATAACAGGGATAAGAATGCTATCAATGCAATGGAAAATAAGTATATGACAAAAGCATTTCTAAAAAGCACATCATTGGAAAAGACTAATAAAATTGTTTGCATTTGAGAATATAAATGAGAGAGAGAAGAGACTGTATGCACAGGAGTAAGCAATATAAAATACAAAACACAGTACGTTATAAAAATGCTAATGATATTAAAAAGTTAGGAGAGTATATTAGGGTTGATTTTATGTCCCTAAATTTGAAATTTTAGATTAAGCAACAAAATTCCTAAAAGAAATATCAACAAAAAACAAGAATATATATGGAAAATTTGTATTCCAATTTTTACCACATAAATTATTATAACTTAACCATAATATGAAAAGTTCACTCAAAAATATAAAGCACATGTCATTCTCATAAAATATTCAAAAAATAGAAAAACGCAAAACTAACAAAAATTCTTGTATGAGTAAGAAGGGCCATTCCAGGTCACTTCCTGAGGACAATGGAAGCTCACACTTCAAATCACACAAGAACATGAGGAAAAAGAATGTTCCCATTTTCATCTCTTTTATGGACTTGAAAGGGAACATAAAAAATGAGCCTATAGATTCAGTGTGTCAATATATAGAGGGACTCTTCCCTCATGATAAAATTAACTTTAGTTTACAAACTCAGAATCAGTTTAAACATTAGCATATGAGTACAGCAAGAGGAAAAACAAAACAGGCGATAGAATGCTCTGGATAGATGTTTACTAAAGTCATTTAACAAGCTAAGATTATGGAGTGAGACATTTAATGTACAAAAACAGCCGAATGAGCAGAAAACATCTAAGGTTCACATCTACAATATATTTCCACTGAAAAGATAAGAATGTATCTTATCTTTATTTGGAGAACCTAAAAAATACAGTAAGACAAGGAAAAAGAAGAAACACAACAGGATGGGAAAGGAAATAATGTTTGTGAAAATATTTTTATGAATTTACGAAAAATACATCCATACATTTTTAATGACCTAATATAGTTTACTTCCTGATGTGATTCAATAAGAAATTCCTAATATGGTACAGTGGTGCCTCAGTTCATGAACTCTTTTGTTTACAAACACTTTGGTTCACAAACAGAAGGGTTTGGCAAAATTTCGTTTTTGTTTGCAAACTCAGCTTTGGGTGATGAATCTGGCCTCGGCCACCTTTTCCAGAATCCTGGAAGGAATTAAACTTGAGAACTGAATCACCACTGTATTCCTCCAGTTTTACTCTTTTTAAATATCTGTAATCCATGTCTAATCACAGGCAAATCCATAAGACGTTTTAAGTATAACAGTCTGCATACTCTTCAAATTTGTCAGAAAAAAAGAAGAGTTATAGCAACCATTTTTAGATTAAAAAAATAAATACACACAAAGAAACAAGAAATGTGCTATATGTGAACCAAGATTGGATCTTGGATCAGTAAGCACCTGTAGGCTTTGCTCGACGGTCCACACATGTAATCCCAGCACCCTGGGAGGCTGAGGCAGGAGAATTATAAATTCAAGGCCTGCTTGGGCAGTTTAGCAATTTAGTGAGACCCAGTCTCAAAAAAGTTAAACAGTAAGCTAGATATGTAGCTCAGTACGAAGGTCTTAGATTCAAGAACTAGTATCACAAAATGAAGCATAACAACAACAAAAATAACAAAGAAATCCAACTATAAATACACTTTAGATGATGTTCTTTAATGAATTATAATCCTCTTGGTTGTGATAATCATCATGAAGTTATGTAGGTGAAAAACTTTATTCTTAACTACTTCTTCCAAATTATTTCTCAACAACTCTGGCAAAAATAACATCAACCTGTCTGTCGACGTACTACTCAGAATCAAGTTCTTAAAGAGGATTAACCATAAAAATAACACTAACTGAAGAAAGGAGTGATAAACAAAACTTTATTAAAATCAGGGACTTCTATTTATCATGATGCAACTCTAGATAATGAGAAGGGAAGCTGTGAACTGGAAAAGCAATAGTATCCATGGAACTAACAAAAGCCTGTTGTCCAGAAGTTAGAAATGAGCAAGAGATGTGAACAGGTAGTAGTATGTTTTATTTCTCAACTAGAATGTCAATTAGATGTATTCAGTTTGTGTTGATTTGTTCTGTGCAATTACTGCATTTTCCTTTGTATATGCTTTAGCAAAAAATAAGGAAGTGCTATCAGAAAATCTTTCCAACCTCCTGAATTGTCACAAACACCTTCTTATTTGTGACAATGTCTACATGGCTCAACCAACCCTACTGGGTCTCCTGAACAGTTAATTTTTTTTTAATCACAAATGCATAGGGATAAAAACTTCATAATCATCTGTCCTGATTATTATCAGTGTAAAAATACTCTTTGCTTTCTAACATGACTTTCACATGATTTTTGGCATCTGGAAATTTCAAGAGAGGGTTGAAATGCAAGAAGGAAACTCCAATATGAAGAAATGAGATCAAGCTGGTATTAGATCTAAACTCTCCTGGACTACTTAATTGTCTCTTTTAAAAGCCTGATTTCTCAAAGAGCTCTCTAAATTAGAGTACATAGGACATGATGAGCAGTGAGGCATAGACTTTATTTCTAAGTCTCTATTTTAAACCCAATAGAAGGAAGTTGGACCACGTGGAGATTTTGTATTGCTGAAGAAAAGCTGGCCCTAGAACCAGAATCCAGATGCAGAACAAAATACTTGCTTCATTTCCATACATGTGAACTTGCAGCCTTGCTATTGCTCCAAAAATGAAAAACCAACTACAACAAAAAGGGCCCTGAACACACTCTCCAGCAGGCAAATGAGGTGGCAAATAACAAGAGCACAGCACTTGGTGGAAGAAGCAGCAGCCCTGGTGCCCTTGGGCATCACCTGGCTGCCTCAAGCCAGAGCTGTGGGAAGAAATCACCCAGGGAAGCAGAGGAGCTGAGCAACAGAGACATGAAGTAAAACCATTAAAGGTCACAGGGCATTTGTTCTCAAACTTACTTAGAATTTTCCTTTCAAAATAGATTCACTGGGAGCCCTCTTAGTTTTCTGGAACCTGGCCAATTAGTAGAAACCTGTGCCTGCCGAGTGGGTGAGTGGGTGCGTATGCACATGCGTGTGTGTGTGTGTGTGACACACACACAGTGAACAGTTGAAAATTTCCAGTCTCCAAATGCTAACAGGACACAGTGTAATTTCTACCAGGTCTCAGCTGAAGAGAAGGAGTTTCTGTCTATCAAGCAAAAAAGTCTGCCTAGCGGTTGGGGATTTAGTTCCAGTGGTAGAGCACTTGCCCAGCAACCACAAGGCCCTGAGTTTGATCCCCAGCACCGTCCCCCCTCCCCCCCAAAAAAGGTCCACCTATAAGACAACTGACCCAAGCCTGGTACAAAAGAGAGTCAGTTCATGTGTGTTCAATTTATTTTGAGAAATTTTTCATTAAGAGGTTGGAAATTGAGAATAAAAGATTCATTTCTTGGAGCAAATGGACTAGGTAAGGATGCTGTGCTTCAGGACCTGAGAAGAGCGAATGCACATTGGAGCGCCACGGCATAGAGCCAAAGCCTTTCAAGATGGTTGCTAGCTTGTTTTGAAACAGTGCAAAACAGGACCTAATTCAGTCTGCATTTTTACATAGTCCCTCACCAGAGTAAGAAGGACTGTTACTTTTTGGTGTTTTCTTTGTATTTTGACTTAATGTATCCTTTATAAACCCCACAGTTTGACTCTTTTTATATGATAATCATCAAAGCCCCTCATATCATGCAACCCTGATCACTAAATATATCCACCGATTTATTATTTTCTCAAAGGTGCATTAATCTCTCCTTGCCTCCCTGCTCTAGTCCATTAATGAAGATGTTAAATGAGATCTGAATGAGCCTGTTGCTGGCAGCAGCTCTGTGCAGAAAAGTGCACGATGATTTAGTGATAACATTTACATTTTTTGCCCCTACTGGAGTGTGTATATGTAAATCAATTTAAATTAATGTCATAATATTAATATTTCATGAAATAATGCATTAAACTGTATACCCAGTTGCCTAAATAGTACAGCTTCTACTGTTGAATCATGCATTAATTTGGACAATTCCACTTTCAAATATCAACTCACAAATGTACAGTGTTTCCCCAACAACAGGAAATGGACAGGCAGTTTCTGCCTTTTGTATGTCTACTGGTTTTGAATATTATGTCAGTTCCGAGCATAACAGTCTGTAGGTGTCTTTATTGACACTGCAATAAGCTGGTCGCTAAATCCCACACCTTTCCCTGGGCCCCTCTTAGCCCTCACACCTGCCTGCTCCCCACCCCCATCCCCCAGAAAACAGCATGTTGCTTGGCTTCCATTTTGCCTTCACAGGCTCTCTGCTTATCCCATATAGCAACCTCCAATTTCCACTGAAAAGATAAACATCACTGCCTTACTTCACAGTTGCTTTTTTTAAAACGATCATACCATAATGACATTAAGTCCTGACAAATTTCATTTTATTAAAGTACAACTTTAAATTATATCACATTTGCAGTCTAATACTTTGCTTTGAATTCCTTACTTAGACACAGTCATAATTTTTGAATGAGCTGAGAGCTAGATATACAACAGGCCATCACAGATAATGGCAAACTTCTCATCCCCAAAATTTACACGTGCAGAGTACCATATGATGTGCAAGCTACTGGAATAATTAATTAAGGACGATAAAATTCTATGTAAATATCATTCATGGCTGGTGTTACCTCCAGTTTAATTCTTCAAATCTAAAGCTAAGATAGGACTCTTACACGCCATGAAATGAGGCTTCATCTTGACTCTGAAATCATTGGCTTATCCCTGAATTCGCTCCTCTTCTGAATACTGAATCCAGTTGCTTGTTAAATATCTTGATCCCACAGCTGCCTTAAACACATATCCAGACAAATCTCAGGTTTTCCTTTCACTCGCAGCTTGCAGTTCGCTCAGTTCCTATCGGAGAAAAGGAATTATAGTGGATCCAGTCGCGCGGCTTGAGTTCTCAGCATCCTTTCCCTGCTTCCTCTCATCTCTCCCTCTGTGCTACAAAACCGCCACCATTCACCTGTCCCCAGCCGCGGCAGCATCAGTGCGCACTGCTCAGTTTGATCGAAGAGTAGAACCAGGAGGATCGTGACAAATGCAGAGAGCTGCACAAATGGCTCTCGGGATCACCCGGGTGCAGCAGCTTCCAGCGGCCAGGGAGGAGCCGGAGCTGCAGACAAGCCCGATGGCCACGTGCTGGCAGATCGTCCTCACGCTCCAGGGACTCGGCTTTCCCGAGGTGCTCGACTGAGGCCCACTCACGGGATGGAGGCCACTTAGAGTCCAGCGGTGAAGCGTTCATCTCATCCAAAGGGACTCGCAGGGAAACGTCCAAAATGATGTTTGGTCGTTTAGCAGGGAGCTGTGGGCTGGCCGCACTCTGGCGTTCACGAGGATGGGGAGCTGGTTATTAGTTGACAAACACAGTTCCATTTAAGGACTGTGAACAAACTCACGAGCACGGATATATACAAATCATGTATTATACACCTACATTTTAAGACGAAATATCATTTTACGTGTTTTTACTACAATAAAATGCAAAAAGGAAAGAAAAAGTAAATACATTTCAAAATGGATACATCAAAATAGTAAAAACATGAGGCTACAGAGGATTTGAGTGACACTGTTAGCAATTTAGTTTGATGGTGAATACGTTTTTTATGCATGTAAATAGTATTCTCAAATTCAAAACATAGAATGCTACACAGCAAATCCTCCAAACGAAACAAGACAAAATTACTGAACCTGTTTCTGCCAATGGCACAGTAAAATTAGAACTTGGGAAAATTGTGAAAACCGAAACAGAGAGAAAAACTACTAATTTTTGAAAGCATAAGCCAATCATTCTTAAGAGAACAAAAATAGACTGACATTGATAAAAAGAGTATTTTTAATTTATAGATCAAACTATGTAAAAGAAAATTTGTAAGTTAAAAATTCATATATCAGAAAAGTAAAAAAGAAGTTTGACTTTTAAGAATAAAAATGTTAGGAAATTAAGTAAGCAAACAAAGTTGGAGAAAAAATAAAACTGCTGAGATTAAAAATAGAGAATGAAAGATTGAAGCAAGAACTAAGATTTGGGTAACATTTTAAAAACTATTTAATCTTTGTTAAGGCTGAAGAAAAGTAAATGAAAACTAATCAAGGAAGACACTAAAAATGTATTGCAACTTTAGATAATGTGGATCTTTTAAGGTTCTTGCTAACTGTGAAACCTGTACAATGCCATTACTGATAATTTCCAGAAATTATTGTAATTTAAACGAATGTAATTTAAAATTTGTTCATGAAGAATTAGATGACATGAATGAGTCTCTACATATTTTTATAATTGTATTCATGCTTCCAGATATTGTATACAATTATAAGATCTTTCAGAAACTGAGGAAGAAAAAAAATGTTCTTGGGATCCTTTTCTTAGGCTAGTATATAACATCTACACCAAAGTCCTCAAGAATAATGAAAGAAAACAACAGAGTCGGTTTTCGGTTATACATTTATGTAAAAGGATTCTGTTGAAAATATGAATATTTCAATGAATCAATAAACTAAAAATCCAATGAGTAGAGTTCCTCTCAAGGAAGTAAAGGTGGTTTGGCATTGACAGGTCAGTACAGGACTGCTTCACGTTAAGGAAATACGTACCTATGATACGACACACAACACACATATAAAACTCAGCATACAACCCCGTGTTTAGACATGCTACTAAACGGCGAAAACTGAGTATTTTCTATTTGCAACAATAAAGTAATGGCTACTCTCACCACAATAATGCAATCTTTACTAGAAGTACTACGAAACAAGTCCCATAAGGAAATGAAAAGAAATGGCATAAAAACTGAATGGAAAGAAACACGGTCGGCCCCCTGCAAACCTTTGCTGCGTTTCCTCCTTCTGGCCTGCTCCCCTTCGTGCTCTTTGACTGCAGTTTTCTCATCAGTGAGGGCCAAGAGGCTCGCGGTGCCTGAGGGCCAACTCCGTACACACACGCCTGGGTCCTTGATTTCTACGAGCAGCACCTCTGTCCTTTGGGAACAATCGATAACTAAATACTCTATTTTTTGAAATCCTTAGATTGTTACTCGATGTGATCAGTGTATACAATGTAGGCTTTTAAACTAAAAGACTAGAATTTAACAACCGTTTTGCCTTTATGGTGAGACAATCTTTTCTCAGGGTAGCTTGTCAGATGCCCTCTGACTTCCAGATGGAGGTGGCCTATTTACTCTTTCCTCATCTACTCTATCGTTGCCCAAGGGGATTTTGGATTGATTTCCTTCTTTGAGGAGGCCTAAGTTCTTCTTTGATAATATTCACTTTAATTTATTTAATTCCACAACTAGCAAAAAATAAATTTATACCACACTCTACTTTTTAAATTTCCCGTGAATTGGATTTGGATTTTCTTACACTGTAGTCACTCAGCATCTCTTGCTTAATGCCAGCTTCCTGAAAGATCCCATTTAAAGTGTTCAATAATATGTTTAGTGACATAAAATTTTTAGGGCAAAAGAAACACTTCTTCAATCTTTGATTTTAAAATGCAATAAATCAATAATCTAATAATGTTTAGAATATATTGACTCATAATTTTAATAAATTTTCTTTTTTTTTTTTAATTTATTTTAAACCAAGAGCATGTATTGGTACATTCTACATACAATGGTCACATTCATTACCTATTCAGTACCTATACATGGTGCATCTTGGTTCTCCCCCTCTCCCCCGCCCCTCCCCTCTCCTCCCTCCCCCCCTATTTATATCAGGTTCATTCATCATTTTCCATATTTTCCCTTTCCCCTCTCTTTCCCCTGTTGCCTTTCTGCTTTTCCCCTTCTTTCTTTCTAGCACTCCTCTCCTCTTAATAAATTTTCTTAAAACGTGTATTTTCTAATCCTCATTTTAAATGATTCAAAGCATATTATGATTGAAACTCATACTTTTAAAAACCACTTAGTTTTAAGCAATAATTCGGAGCCAAATAATTCTCATGAACGTTATGTTAGGTTATAGCTATAATTTCATCAGTGTTATTTTGAATCAAGAATCAAATACTCTCATTATATATATCTTCCAAAATCTGTAAAACTGTGTCTTTCTTATCACACATTATGTGTAAACAATCACTGTCTGTTGAGGCAGTAAAAATAAATAAATAAATAAATAAATACATACATAGGAAAACTCAAGGTCACCTTGCAAATATTTAAGTAATTGATTCACAGCTGTAACTGGTGGTAGTGTGAACAATAATGAGTTTAAAAGAGAAACTGGTCATACGGATGCACATTATACATGGAATCCTTTTTCCAAAAAACTAAAAATTGGTTTACTCAACTATGTTTGATCAATTAGCTTCCTAACAAATCCATAACACTGTCTTCAGTGGGGCAGGAACGGTGGTGAGCAGGCGACACAGCCCTCGGCGCACTGGCACCTGGCAGAGGTGCCCTCAGTGGGTCAGTCCACACGAGGCACCCACATTCAGTCACCGAGTTGGCTGCTTGCAGATACAACCAGCAGTCCCTCAGTTTGACTCACATTTATTCTGTTATCTTTGCCATCTTCACCTTGGAGGCGAAAGCACCATGCACCTGCAGTATTGAACCTGTACATTTTGACAGGCTTTTACCTATTACGTTTTAGTGCTTTCTCAGGAGACTTGACACGGTGGATGTGCCAGGAGGTCTTGCACCAGACTGAGCTCATGTTTACCCTACTGGGTCTCTTCATAGTGAATGAGTCATGCAAGAGGACTTGCATCGGTTAGCATGACCGCAGGAAGCGCACATTCTTCTGAGCATAGATCCTTTTTGATTTACATGATTTTTAAGAACTTTCAGGATAGCTTTCCTATTTCCACTGAGCCCAACCATCTGAAGAGAGCCTAATGGAGGAAGACCTGGCTGTCAAAGAGCACATGCTCCAATACCAACACTGTGGCCCTGGCCTTTCTTAAAAGCTGAAAAACTATGCTTACTACTGTGACCTCCAGTGCTCCCAAGGGCTCTTGGGGAAGTCCCCCTCTCCTTATGTCTAGGTAATTACCGTTTTCTGTCTGACAAATCGTATGCAAGCTGTGTGACTTTGAATTATGGATCTAGGAGAGGGAGGAGGACAGAACTTGCAGCCGTCCACTCCGCAAAGCCCGTGGATCCAGCCTTTCCAGCAGCCTCACATCTGTGTTCATTTCCAGTGAGGTGATCAAAACTCTGACTTGCGGGACCCTGGAGTGAGTTTCTCATTTAACAAGCACTGAGAATCCACTGCAGGGAAGAGGCTGCGAACAACGGCGTCCAAGAGACCTAATCTTCACCCTCAGAACTCCCACGTTTGGCAAGAAAAAGGGCATCATGAACTGTGCTTCTATTTTCATGTTATAGCCTCAAAGTTTTGACTCTAGAATTTTATCTTGCCTGGATTTTAGCAAGAACACATTTTGTTTCCTCTGTATAAAACAAAGGCATTGGATGCATAATAGAAGCTCGATCAAGAAAGAATGCCAAGATATGGAACTTTTTTCCCCAAAACACCAGATGGATACCTCTAAAAGGAGATTTGCTTGTGAAAGCTAAGCTTAAAATGGAGAGCAAAATTTGAAAAGTTCCAAGCTGTGGGCAATATTCTGTCAATAGCTTGCGGTGAGTGCCAACTTGTAGACCCTCTACTCTTCAACCCTGGCATTGTTGTGGAGCATGTGGGCTTAACTTATGCACTGTTATATTTTCAAGATTTCATCACAGTGAGAGTGGACAAGCTCCATTTTCTTCATCAAAGGTAAGGCTTTTAGTACCAGAATGTAATCCCCTAACACAGCCGTGTGTCGGGAGGTGAGCATGTGGCAGGCAGGAAGGAACAGCTGGGGACTCACTGGTGGTGACCAGGATGCTGAGGGAACATGGGAGCCATTGCTGGGGGGCTGACATGGGTCGTGCTCTGCTGAGGACTCTGCTTGTGCTCTGAGGGCCTCTAGCAGCTTCCTGGCCATACAGGTTAGTGGCAGCCTGACCCCCCAGCGGTCCTGCCCTGCCCCAGGTGGAAACCTTCCCCAGTGCTCCTGGTAGGTGGGTGGATGGTGGGGGTGGAGATAAAGAGTCACCTCTAATTGTGAAGTATCTTGTTTTTTTTTTTGTTGTTGTTGTTGTTCTGGGGATTGAACCCCTAGCCTTCACACTGAGCTATGCTCCCAAGCCCCTTTTTAGTATCTTTTTTTTTTTAATTTTGAGAAGTTTTGAGTTGCGAAGGTGCCCAGCTGGATTGAAATTTATGATCCTCTTGCCTCAGGCTCCTACAGTGTTGAGATTACAGACATGCTCAATACATTAGGTTCTAGTGTTAGCTAACGAAAACAATCTGTTATCTCTTGGTAAGTGAGAAGGACAAGGATCAGCTGGGCTTGGTGGCCACCTCTGTGATCCTAGCACTCTGGGCAATTTAATAATTTAGCAAGAACCTGACTCAAAATGAAATAAAATAAACTCTAAGGATAGTTCAGTGAGAAGGCATTCGGTTAAATTTCCAGTACCATGAAGAAGGAGGAGGAAGAGGGGAAGGAGGGGAGACAGACCTTGTATGAAAATCACTCTCATCTGCCCTTCAGCAGTGAGGATAAATTAGGTACATCTGGATGTGATGAACTCATGCCTGCCAACAGAAAGACTGTGGAAGGTCTTCACGTGCAAACGCAGTGATACCCACTGGGCTCACTGCAGATGGGATGTGGAATGCTGTAGAACTGAGGAGAAAACATCTACATAAAGAAGTCCACACTCCACGGCACTCACTATCCTTTCTGACAGTAACACCTCCAAGGGGTTGAGTAGCTGTAAAAGTCATTGCATCACCGTGAAGAAACATCTTCTCAAGACAGTTACAGCTTGAATCATCTGTTGTCTTCAAAACCGTACTGTGGGCTTAGCGCAGAAGGCCTCTGGGGAGGCGGAATCCGGAGTGGGCAGAGTCAGCCCCTTGGAGAGAGCACCCTCCTTTCCCTCTCCATTGGGCCCTCTGTGAATGGCTGACAACATGTCCCTTTCTCCTTGGCTTTTCTTGGGGTCAGCACCACTCACCAGCTTGTCCCTTGGAGCCTGGAAGAGCCATTGTTTGCTCTTGGGTCTGGTCCTTAAATCTGCTCCTTGCCATTGGACAGCCTCAGGGTGCCCTCTGTACACCCCTATCAGGAAAGATTGTCAAGAGCAGTTTGCTCTCCATCATCTCGAGGAACCTCACTTGATCACGATATGCAATGATCAGCATCCTTCAAACTGTTTGGTTTCTGTAGCCAGAACTTTTCCATGTTTATAATAGAGAATCCCCTATGATGAATGTTATCAATACTATGTACATCTAAAATGTACCATTAAAATAAAATTTAAAAAAATAGAGAATCTTTCTACTCTATATGCATGATGTCATAGTTCCATTTTCTATTACTATGATGAATTGCCCAAGGCGGGTTACTTTATAAACAAAGCATGATTTGGATTACAATTTTCACAGTTCATGGACCTGTGCTGGCTGCAGTTTGGATCCAGAGAAACTGTGTGATAGCTGGTATCAAAAGGGTGGTATGACATGAATGGAGGAGGAATCGCATCCTGGACAGGAAGCCAAAGCACCTGGGCAGTGGCCAGCCTTGTTTGTTTATAACAACCCTCATCGGAGCACTAAGTCAGGTCCATCTTTTTGAAGGCTGGACCTCAGTGTTCAAGTACCACCCACGAGGGTAAAACTGTCCTGATAAGGACCATGCTTTCAACATGTGAGCCACTGGGGGACACACCGGCCATATGCAAACCACAGCTCAAATTACCAGTACAAAATGGAGAGAGAGAGAGGGAGGTTGCATGAATATCATAAAGAAATTATGAAATAATAAAATTATGGGAAAGTCTACATAAAACCAATATTATCAGTTTAAAACAGAAACTGTAGTCCACTACCACCAGTTCCTTAAAATATAAATTGCAAAAAGTGGTATTAACAGCCCTTCTAGAAGAGTAAAACTATATCACTTACCAAAACAAAAAGTTATATTTCCTTAAGATCATTCAAGTGAATTGTGTTCATTTTTTATTATAAGCAAAGAAAATGCCCTTTTGTCAATGCCCTATATGCAGTTTTTAAGAGCTGCAGAATTTATTACACTTTCTCTTACTGAATGTCAAATACAAAAATAGAACAACATTGCTGGATGTGTGTAACATGGTACCGATGATGAGAATGGTTTTGTGATTCTTAAAAAATGAAGAACATAGAACATACAGCCACACGATGAACAGGTCTACTCCTGACTCAGTGCCTGGGAGAAGGGAGTGCGCTAACTCTGGGCATAGTCTGCTGCAGCACTATTTATCACAGCCCAAGGCGAAATCAGCCTGACATTATCCAGCGATGAGAGATGAACAACTGTAGTGAAACCATGCAACGGAATAATATTGGGACATAAAACAGAGTGAAGCACACACCAGAGTGAGGATGGACTTTGGAATTATTATGCTGAATTACAGAAGCCAATTCCAAGCTTACATGCTGTGTAATTCCATTTACAGGAAAGTCCAGTCCACCTGGAGAAATTCTCTAGGTAGACTGAGTGGTCCGGAGGGTCTGTAAGGGGGAGGAGGGTCAAGGTCGGGGGGGGGATGACAGCTGAGGAGTGTGGGGTTTCTTTCTGAGGTTCCCATATTGACTCTGACCACGGGTGTGTACGACTGTATAATTTAAAGAGATAAGAGTAAATGTGATCAAAATATGCAGTGAATACTTAAATTCTAGAAACCGCACTACAGGAAAAGCCACATTGCCCTGAACCCCCTCTGCCTTGGGCCGGAAGTGGAGAAGGAGGAACGAGAGTCAGGCAGAGCAGCGCTTCAGGGCCCAGCAGTCAACTTATAGTACAGAGAACTGACCTGGAATACAGGCATCCATTGTGCCAAGAGCACAGCACTCCACATGTCGTGGGCCGGCATGGCCTACAGAGCAGGCTTTCATGCGCTGAAGTGCGACCCCCAACCTGGATATGGGGTGGTATAAAGACTGAGGGGCAGTCACACAGGCGTTCAGTGTACGACAAGGGTTCCTCTGAAATCTGTGCAGAAATAAATTAACTACTAAAGAGACTGGACTGAAAAAAGTGGCTAACCACTTAGGTCTATGAACATAGTTACACTTGCCTTTCTCAATATGTGGACTGTACATCCAGGATTCAATTATAGTTGATTTAAAATTTGTTTTTGTTAGTCTACACTGAACATGTGCAGGTTTTTTTTTAATTATCCCCTAAAAAATACAGTATAATAATGAATTACAAGAATGTACAGTATACTGGATAGTATAAGTGATCTACAAATGATTTAAAATATGAGCAAATATGCATAGGTTGTATGAAGATACTATTCAATCTTTATGTAAAAGATTCATGTATCTTCAGATTTTGTTACTAGATGAAATCTTGAAACAAATCTCCCATGGGTGTCTGTTTAGGAATTACTGTATTAGATACCAAATTAGACAAGAAATTCTCCTTTGCCATAGCCCTTCCTGAGTGTCCAAATACCTTTTAATTAATTTAGTTGCATTTTTACCAAAAAGTCACTTAAATTCATGACAAACTTTTTAGTTAGATAAGTGAACTACTTATTTCATGGAAGAATGAAGTATGCAAATGCAGGGGGGAAGAAAGTTCTTTCTTCTTTAAATTTAACTTTAACAACTTAGAAAAACTTAGTTAAGCAGAATTACCAAAAACAATCCCGATTAGTTATAAATAAGTTACCTATGAAACTTTAGGAAAAATCTACACCTAATACAAATAGATGAATAAATAAGTAAGTAAGTAAATAAGTGGCAGATAGGGCAAATTGCAGGGTAGGAAGCTGCGTTTATGATTCATAAAAGAGATCATGGATTATTTTTTGACAAATGTGAGAAATCAGTAAGCATCAATGAAGAAAATAGAGAAAATACATAGAAAAAGTAAAAGTACATCTACACAATTTGCCAACTTAGGTTCCACACCATGTACCCTGTCTTCTGACCTTGTTCTATAGCCACTTCTCACCTCTGTCCTTGTAAGGCCACATGTGGCAGTTCATAATTTTGAGCCAAAATTGCTAACTCAATATTGTTATTTTTTGACTATGCATTTTATACAGTTTAAGATTTATAGAAAAGTTCCTGTATGTCTTTTACTCTGCATCCTCAATTTAACATCTTCTAGGACCATGGCATATTTACCAAAATTAAGAAATTAACAAAATACACCTGCTATGAAAATAATTAAAGTGAATATAATATAATGTAATGTAATGTGTGTATATGAGATTGGGTCTCTAACCACAATGGAGCTGACTAGTGTCAGCTAGACACAGACCTGTAACAGAGAACCTCAGCAACAAACAAATGTTTTAGTAACTTTCCCATCACAGGGACAGAACACCCAGTACCCACGGTTTAAGGGAGGAATGTCTTATTTTGGCTCACTGTTTCCAGTAGATTCAGTGTAAAATTGGCTGGTTCCAAAAACAGAAAGGGCCTGACAGAGGACAGCTGGTCAGCCAAGCAGTCAGGAAGCAGAGGAGGAGGAGCTGGGGACAAGAACGCCCCCTTCTGGTCACACACCAGTGACAGCCAGGAGCCAGGCCCGCCTCCTACGGCAAGGTCAGCTGTGAACTTATCCACTGCTCAGTACAGTCCAGGTGACCCCGACACCTTCCAACCCAGAAGACTTTGGAGAGAGATTGTAGATGTAAACCACAGGAAAAAGCAAAAGAATGGGCGAAATATTCCAATAAGTTAATGCTGTACATTAGGCCCCAATATTTTTAAAAAAACGTAGAGTTTAAAATATGAACTGCAAAGTTGATTACAGATAGAATTATATGTCATAACGAAGGGAATTACCAAGACACCAAGATGTGATTTTCATCAATTCATGCAGACAATTATAGCACTGAAACAGGTAAGCTAAAATATGAGTAGGAATACATAGAGAAACATCATGAGATGATAATGTCGAAGTACAACATAAACAAATAAAAGATAAATAATTGAATAAAATTTTAAGAAGATTGAACCACGGAAAACCCTAAAATGTTCTTTTTCTCTTACCGGATCATGAGAGGTAAAAGATTGCTAACTGTATGTAGTTACAAAGTTATAGAAATATATCCTTCCAAATACTTCAAATTATTAAAGTATTTCTCTTGGGCAATTTAGCACTTTACATCAGAAATCTTTCCAAAGCCAAAACTCTGACATGCTTGTTTTGGCAGCACATACACAAAGTCAAAGCTCTGAATCTATTCTTTCTCCTCCTGGGACCTTCTCCTGGGGAAATAATGGGCATATGCAGTAATAAATTTAAACTTTCTGAAGAGTCAAGGAAAATCTTAATCTCATAACAGATGCATGGGGTTGAATCAAATAGTTAACGTGAAAAATAAATAAATAAAAAGAACCTCCTTCTACAATTGTTAGATGAAGATGTAGGAGAATATTTTAAAAACCCTTTAAAATTGTAATGAATAATAAGAGAAATGTGTCCCAGCCTTAAGGAGTGTTCCCTTTTTGGAGTTTATTTTTCTGTATTATATTGTACTGTATTGTATTAGTACATGTTTGCAATACATGAAGTTTACATTCCTATTGGGATGCGGGTACACATATATAATACAGCTAATCTCTTTTTTAATCCCCTTCCCACCCAACTCTCTCCCTCTGCCTGTAAATCCCCTCCTTTCCCTATTTTCATTCTTGTTATTGTTATTCCCAGCTCATGTTTATGACATCTAATGTTTGCATTCATTGAGGTTATTAGTGCCTGCACATGGCCTATTTTAAGAACTCGGTTCCCCATCTGCACAAGTTAATGCTCTGTGGGCAAGCCTGTGCCCCGATGAACCTGTCCCTTCCCACCCACTCCAGGAACCTGGCCCCTGCCCTGGTCCCCACTACATAAAACCCTGTCACCTCACTCTCTTTTCTGTCACACGCATTGCCCCAATTGCATTCTAATATACACTTGTTAGGATGCCATTCTCCTTCTAGACTATAAATTCATGAAAGCACAGATATTTACATCCATGATTGTATCCGCACAGACCAGACCAAGCTTCTGGATGTGTTGAATGCAAGAATGAATGCAGGAAATAATGGAATGCAGTATTAAGTAGAGCAAAATGATATTGTGGCTGCATTTATTAAAAAGACAATATATAAAACGCAATTGCAAAAGGAAAATGTATAATATATATTCTATAAATACAGAATGATTACAATGAAAGGAAAAAACACACATGGAGATGTCTATGGGTTTTTTTTTTTTTTTGCTAAAACCACATAGTTTTTGTAAAATTATATTTTACTTGTACATATTAAGATTTCAGATCATACTTAGAACACAACAATAAGAAAACAAATTAATTAAAAAATGGGAAAAGACTGTAGCACGCAGCTTATTAAAGAGCGGAGACGTGAAAAGGTCTTCCACAACATACGCCATCAGGGAAGTGCCAAATAAGGTCAATGATGAAACACTATCTCACACCTGTCGGGTGGCTGTAATCCAGAGCAGGACAACGCCAAACGCCGGCCCGAGGGGTCACGGGAATGCCAGCATGGCCCGGCGAATGAAAACTGTTGCGGGGCTGCGGTTTCTTTCGTAACAAAACATGCTCTTACTACCTGAAAACCGTACGTCCACACTGGACCCGCACACGGAGGCTTATAGCAGCTTCGTTTATAATTGTCAAAACTTGGGAGGGCCCACAATGCTGTTTAGCAGGTGAATGGGGACTATTCAGCATAAAAAAGAAACGAGCCACGACACTGCGTAAAGATGGGGCACTTATGACCCTGAAAGGGCCAGTCTGAGAAGACACGTGTCCTGCCAGCCCAGCTACAAGGTGCTTCGCGAATGGGAAACCACGGGACGGAGAGCCAGCAGGCGGTAGGCGGCTGGGAGGAGGCCAGGGAATGGCGGGGCGCGGGAGATATTTTACCACTATGTAGCTGGTTTGCAGGACGCTGTAGCGTGGGCACAGGTCAGGACATGGTGCTCTAAACTCACAGGAAGTGCAACTCCAGGAGCGAATCCTCCTGTGAACAGCAGACTTTGGGCCATGGTGCCATTCAGCGCGGGACGTGCATGGTCCCGATTGTCCCTCTCTCAGGAAGGACATTAGAGGGTGAGGCAGTGCATGTGTGAGCAGGGGTCCCCGAGTATGGGACAGGACCGGGGTGACACACGCGGGCTGGGCCAGAGCATACTATCTGGGCTCGCTAAGTCCTGACCCGCGTGGGCTGCTTTTCATTTAAATGCTTTAGTTTGAATGACAGATTGTATGTCCACTTTTAAGGGTAACCCTGATAAATACTCTGTGACTATTAAATGAAAGCAGAATAAACAGAAGGATCTTTGTCCCTTTACTTTGAGTGCCAAAGCCTGAGGATTTTATGAGACATTCATGTACAAATAATCACTGGATAATTCAATATCTAAAAATGCTGAAAAATATTAAGGGAAGGAGGAAGGGAAAGAGAAGAGAGAGGGACAGCAAGGGGAGGAAGGAGGAAGAGAGAGAGAGACAGAGAGTGGGGGAGGAGAGAATAGTGAATTGTGAATCCTAGAGAATATGCAGGGATATAGAATGATTAATAAACGGATCTGAACTTAATTTTTTTCGTTTCTCTAGTCCATCCATAAAATGAGCCAAATACTTTTCAACTGACAGTACTGCCAAATGAAATGAAATATCACTTATGTCCTGCACCCAGTTAGAGATCTGTGTGGCTGCTGAGATTCAGCTACATTTCAGTAGCTATTCACGAAGAGATGTAGTCACCATGTGCCTTCCTGGGTTGCTGCATCCCCCGATAAAACAATAAAAAACTCTCTATTCAGAGGTTCCATATTGATTTCCCTTTTAAGACATGTCTCCAAACATCCTTCGGAGTCCTCTGTCATTTCTGGGTCTTCCAGAGCTAATATCTATTGATCACACATATACACAACTATGTATCACAAAGCATACACATCCATAGCTATCCGGTATTCCCTTCTAATGAAGTCCAACATTCCCAGCTCCATACTGAGATACATTCAGATTTTTTGTATTTATTTTCTAATAAATAAGGAATGGAATATTTTTGTCCATGTGCCATTGTGTGTATATATGAGTATAATTATAGAATAAATTTCTGGAAGTAGAATTGCTAAGGCGGCAAAAGCAGGTGCATTTAGAATTTAAATATATTGCCAAATTATCTGCAAGAAATCGTCCACACTTTATGCTATTACCAACTTGTAGGGAAGTGGGTGTTTCCCACACACTCACCAACACAGCATCTCACCTCAATGCCAACCAACGCCAGAGGGAAAGATTCCTCCTTTCTGGGCTGCGAGCACAGAGTAAGCTTCCATCCTCCACATACTGATCTGTGACAGAAAGAAAGGAAATCAATGTGAAAAACAGAGAGATTACATAAACAGGCAAAATTATCTAATGGAACGTTAAGGCCCAATTTAGGAGGCTGAAGAATCTGAAGGAAAGGCTTTTTGGATTAAAAGCAACTCTTATGTGTGCGCATATGCATGTGTGTATGTGTGTGTGTGTGTGTGTGTGTGTGTGTGTGTGTGTGTCGGTGTCCCGGGATGGGCTTCACACCCAGAGCTTCCCACACACTAGACATGCATTCTCTCCAACACAAAATTTTAATTAGATTTCAGATAGCCTGAAGTATTCTTTGAAGAGCCGAAATGTGCCCTGAAACTTCTCAGTGTTGTGTCACGTCTGAGAACATTTAAAGAAATGACAAAGGTGCAGTTCAGCACCCGTGTGTGTGAATTTCCATTTGCAAGCCTGAAAGGACTGATCAGAATTGAATAGTAAAGAGTTTACTACTCTTGTTGAAGAGTAGTAAAGAGGCTGCTCTGTGCACCAAGAGTAAGTGAGGCGGTTGGATGAAAGGACCTCAAGCTTCAGTCACCATTGGAAGGGCTGTGGAACTACAGAGGAGAGAGCGACCGCCAGACCTTGTCCTGCACCAGCCGAGCGATGGCTTTTCAGGGCTGGCTTTGGTCCACCCAGACGGCTCACCTGGAGCCTCTCTGGCCTCAGCAGGAAGCTGCTGCCAGCTTCCGCCCTGCAGTGTCTGTCTGCAAGTATCTGCGGAAGCAGAATGAGCGCTCATTGGCTCCCGTGGTCCACCTCGGGTGTGAGGCCCTCTCTGTGGAGACGCCAACCTTAACCCAAAGGCAGGTGTGATTCTGGGACTATGGCCTTCACCTTCTCCTGGGAATACACTTCTGGAGCCCTGATGTGACACCGAAGTTTTAATTTTTCCTAACACTGTGTCATGAAGATTTCCCCTGGCTTTTAATATTTAACAAACCCTCGCTTTTTGGCTTTTTTGTGATTTTCCACTATAACAAATGAAGCACCAAGAGGCATTCTGATATATTAGCATTATTTATTTATATCCCTGATGGTATCCTTTTTAGATATTCTTCAATGTGACACTAAGAGAGAAAAGGGAAAAGACTTTCATAAAGAAGAAAATAATTCAGAAAAACAGATCAGAATAATCTACAGCTGGTGTCTGGTAACGACAGCTTGTTGATACATTATATATTCTCATTAAAACAATCTAAAACACATACAGACAAAGAAAACTACTAATTCAATAGAAAGAACAATGTGATCGCATTTCAATTTAAATATTTTATTATTTATGAAGTTGAAGAAAGTCCTTGTGCTTATTGCTTCCTTTGCTTTACCATTTTAAAAATGTTATAAAATGTCAGGTAATAATTAGCACAGATAATAGGTTTTTAATGTGTTTCTGGTTTTAACCAAATGTTTTCTTGTACTATGAATCTCAAACTTCGTCCATTTTCCTAAAAATGTCTATAATGAGGGCAGCAGTATTGTTTGCACACTGATGTTCTTGCACCATAATTCTCATTGTGGAGAGTGGAACTGCAGTGGAAAGAAAAGAAATTGTGTCCTTTTTCGGGGGCCGCGGAGTGATTCTGGGAGGCCCTCCTCACGGCCCACAGCCTTATGTCCACTTGCAGGTGTGTCTGGCAAGCAGCCGCTTAGGAATATGAGTGTGTATTTCCACCCCTGAGACAAACAAAAATATGTGCAACATATTTTACCTGCTTTCTTTTTGAGACCTAATAAATTTGGACATTTGTGTACAAATATTCACCTGTCCTTCAAGTATTAAAATATTACCATACTTTCTTTAAGAGGAGGGTGAGTTTTCAAGCCCCGGTTGGTTACCAACTTGCCTCAGCTCTGGGCATCTGGAGTAGTTCCAATGTGATCAGATTCAAGTGTTACGCAATTAGCAGAAACATTTTGCAATGCAGTTCAACTAGAGCTGTAAAATTGTCTTATCCCCAAAGTGTGTCCATTAACATTCTTCTTCTTATAAGCAAATTTGGAATAAATAAAAAAGGACTCTTGTCTGTCTCTAGTGGAAAATTATGCATTGTTTAGAGGACACGTTCGGGTTACCTTTTGTTGCCTTTGAGCTAGTTTATGATTTTGTAAGTTACAGATACTGTAATAGATAGCACTGTGAAATAATTCTTGCCTACAGACTCACAACTTAATCCCATTTTTGAAGGTTCTACTAACTTCCCGTCCAAGCATCTCCCAGGCCCAGCCTGTCACTAGCTCGACCCAGAAAGTCAGTTTTGAGTCTACTTATGAATGCATTTGCCTCCTCTCGTTCTCTGTGTAGCTTTTCATGTGCATTTGATTTCTCCTTCGAATATGTGATAATGTTTTCTTTTTCCTTCATGAATACAGCTAACGTCTCTCAGACTGCATAGGCTCCACATGAGAGAGCAAGAGAGAGATGATTTTATCAATTTTGTAAAATGTCTTTTAGTACTCCATACACAATTCTCATTTTTCTGATCTCATCTATAGTTACGGTCGTACCTTAGGTAAAGACTCAAATCTGTTTTTTGGTGAAAGATCATTGTCAACATTACCTATATCACTTGTTTTCATTAGCATCAAATGAAAGAGCTGGCTATAAAGTAATTAGACTGACTCTAGAGTGAGGAATTAGCAGTCATTTTCAGTGTTCTTCCAGCTGTGATTAGAAACTGTTTCTTCATGGCCCTTGAAGAGTGACTTAAAGATTTACCTCTATATACATTTTCCCTGACTGGACTCCTCTTAGAGCCACTAGTAATTGTATCCTAGAGTTAATCAAACTAAAGGGGTACATAAAGTAGATATTTTAAGGCATAGGTTTGGAACCCAACAACAGATGATGGTGCACACGTTCTTCAAGAATGGGAATAAACTGGGCATGGTGACGCACACATATAATCCTAGCATTCTGGGAGGCTGAGGTAGGAGAATTGAAAGGTTGAACTGAGCCTGGTCCACTTAGCAACTTAGTGAGACCCTGTCTCAAAATAAAAAAGTAAATAAAATAAAACAAGGTTGAGGATGTAGTGCAATGTGAAAGTACTGGATTCCATCCTCAGTACTGCAAAACAAACACAAGACAAAGAGTGGGTACATAGGCATGAAGATCCATCTACGCTGAGATGCACGGGAGGCCAAGGGGTCAGGGCAGCCTGGTGTCATTCCCTCAAGTGGTCACACGTCATGTGTGGTAGGACAGGATGTTCCCGGTGCACGGAAGAGATCTTCTGTAAAAAGGGCATGAAGGGATGGAGGGTTGCTGAGTGGCACCTAACATCTGGCCCCTAATTATGTTCACAGACTTACACAGCTAAAATAGAGATTGTTCCTACGACATGTGGACAAGACGGTTGAAGAGCCAAGACGAAGACAGGCAAATTGCTCAGGGGAATGTGTGTATGGGGAGAGGGGATGAAAATTCAGGATTAAATCCAACCGGGAAGATCCCTGGGTGAGAATGTGATCAGACTGAGGGAGAGCGACAGTGCTGGTAGCGATCAGTTTTAATCTGGTCCATTTTGTTTGTAGAGGGAGTGAGCCCAGAATCTTAACGGGGCTTGGGTCCTTCAGGTTGGGGGTGAACATAAGAACCTTTGCACAGGACACCTTGGCGGGATGGTAGCTGGCATGGCAGGGCCACCCTGTCCACTCCTGGACACACGGGATGGGCGCCTGCACTCCTGTGTCTCTCAGACACCTCAGAACAGGGTCTTCATTATGTAGACAAAAGTGCTTTCCACCAAATGTCTCCTTCTTCCTTCTCTATTTCTCTGTCTGTCCTTCTTTTACTTTTCAGATAGGCATGATTTAACAATATGGTACATACTTAAATTTTAAAAGTATCATAGCACAAGACACGTTGCCATGAATCTCAGTCAAAATCCTCCCCCTGGCTTCAAACACAATCATCCTGCGCTTCTGGCCACTTTCCACAGCAGCTCTGGAGTCCTCTTTCCTGAGTGTCTTTAGCTGCACCATCCTGGCTGCCTCAGTGTGCTGTTTCTATTCAAAACACTACTTCTCACAGTTATTTTAACTTTGGGGAAGAGCCAGAAGTCACACGGTGCCAAGTCTGGTAAAGAAGGTGGATGGGGACACAGCGCCATGTGTTTACAAGTCTGGCTTTCCTTTGGATGGCACTTGGCAGCAGTGTTCACTGTATTTTGGGTGACACATCATAAAAAAAAAATATTTTAATTTTTATTTTATTTTACTATTTTTTGGTGGTGGGGACTGAACTCAGGGCCTGGTGCTCGCAAGGCGAACACTCTAACCACTGAGCTAAATCTCCAGCCCTAATTTTTAAAATTTAAACATGCAGCGTGTATTTTGACCACATCTCTTGGAGTGAAAACTCAGGAGGGTTTAATTCAAGTGCATTATATTCCTATTACGCAAAGATATTAGAGCCCGGTGCTTTTTTATTACTAAGCTGGATCGAACTTTGAGGACATTGTCATTTGATCTTTACAGTAACTCTGACAGCTCAAGAGACAGCACTTAGTTACACTGAGGATCTGGAATGCGACTGCCACGTTCTATGTACCTCTGAAGCACAACACTAGGACATTCTGAAGTTACTCTAATTTTCTACTTCGGAACCTACCAGCGAAACACAACTGAAAATGCTCCCTTGAAATGAAATTGCTCTGATATTTATCCATTTGCTCAAAAACAGTTATCCAGCATGTACTTCTATTAGGCAGCACAGCATACTGTAACTAAATTAATCGAGATAGACATTGTTTCTCAGGAAATTTATGTTCTTAATGGGGCAAAACAATGAAGAAATTGTTACACAAGCTGGAAAGACAATTCTAAGATGCCGTTAACATCAAAAGGCATCTGAAGTGGAAGGACATGTTACCACATAATTTAAACTTTGCACATTGTGTGACACATTTCTTGGGATCCTTCCAGACAGGATGAGAGGTCTGTTCCTAAACTAAACTAATTTCTACATATTGATTGCTATGTACAGAAAACACGAATGAAGAGAGAAAAGGGAGAAATTATCTCATTATCAAAGCATTTCATAAACAATTTCAGACAATGAACACAGTTGATAAGGATTAAAATGCATTTAAAATTTTGTGTCCTGGGGGGTGTTGGGGTGTGGAAGTAATGCATTTCATCTTCCCAAACATCTGCAGATTGAGATTTTAAAGAATGTCAACATAACCTGCCAGTACAGTTGCTTTATAGCACACTACTCAAGACAGAGTTGCTGTCCTCCTGCTGGAGTCTCTCCTGCTGGGACACACCAGCTGTGAGGGATGGTGGGTGGGCAGGCACTGGGCTGCCACTCACACACTGGGGAGACCCCCTCACCTTTTCCTTAGCGAGTGAACCGAGCGAGCAGGGAAGAAGAGCCAGCAGCTCCGAAGGTGACAGGCACCCTGCACTAGCCCCTCGGGCGTCTGGTGATGCCCAGACAGGCTGCACGCCCAGGAGAACATGTGTCCTGGCTGCAGGGGGTGCCGGCGTGTGATGGTGGCAGCCATCTGTGAAGTGTTACAGATCGCTGCCATCCACACACTGTATTTTACATCCGCTCTAGGTAAGCATCTGAGCTTTATTTCAGGTTTCCTGATGGAAGCGACCGAACCATGGATTACAATCGCCTTCAGAGTGCACTCGCAGATAGCAAGGCTACTGCTGCTTCACGCGAGTGTGCTGAGACATCACTTGCCCAAATCCCTCCCAGATTAAGGGAAATAAGCTTTCTAGAAGATCATTTGAAGATCTTCCTTTGAATAAAAGGAGGCGATCTGGATACACACTGTGGTATGATTTGTTCAGATTTTGCTTTTCCAATCCCCGTACATATAGAATGCAGAAGCACAGGTGTATGTGATGGTTAACTCAGAGGGAGTGAAATAAACAGAGGAGGAATGTCTGAAAGCAGTATAAATACTTAGCTGTGGAAGGAATGTGCTGTGTGTACCCCTTGTTATAAAATTCTGCTCCCTCCTTTCAGCTGTAAGATCCCAGCTCCACATTCGATCTGGAACGTGGATCCCAGTTCAGCTGTGATATCTCAGTGCATGTTCATGTCCCTGGCTTTCCTTTCCAATATCACAGACCAGGTGCCAGGCTGTGTCCTAGAGACCCTGATCCCAGAAAGGGGAACAAAGCCCTTCAATTGCCATCTGCATTCTAGAGGGAAAACAGAACTGAAGAAGCAGGTACTTTTGGACATTACTGCATTAAGTTGCACTGTATTTTTCTGTCACCTCCCTAAACAATGCTATCAAAGAAAGTGTATAGAAGGACCCACCCATGCTTTCACAGGAAATTTTAGACAACTAAAAGAGATATCCCTGAATTTTTCCTTCTTAAACTTAAATGTATTTGAACTCATATAGCAAAGCTCAAAACTCTTACATATTAAAGGGTCATGTGATGGTTTTGATTCATATACATACTGTGCAATGCTTAAATGAGGTTAACTATGTCTCCTATATTTATCATATCTTTGGCTCTGTGGTAAAAGCACTCAACATCTTTCTTTCTGCCTTCCTGAAAGATACAGTGCTCAATTATCACTGTAGTCCCCAAGTTCTTTTATTTACAGCATTAGGAAATCATATTTTGGCTGAGGATTTAGTTCTATTTAATATTGCTTTATTACTTCTAAGAAATTCACTGATTTTTTTCCATCAGCAAATTTACGTGTGTCTTGAAAACACATGACTTTTCTAATGTTTATAGCCTCTCTCGGATTTGGTTTTCTATGTTCTATTTAAATTGTCCTTCACTTTCGACAATGGCAATCAGTAGTCAGATCACTCAACTTGACCAATATTATCAAGTCCAGGAAACAGCATTTTCCTATTTAATTACAGCCTTTGATTATTGTGACAATTAGTTCAATTGTTTCATCAAGAAATTAGTGTTGAAAATAGAATCTTTACTGTGGTCCTGACTCATAAATGGAGCTACTATTGATGTTGACGACAGGGACAGAAATAATAGCATAGCTTCGTATCCGTAATTGTAACGGACTTTGTAGCTGAAACTAGAGCTTATAAGGTATGATTGAAAATGACTGAAAAGTTTGACAGTCTCACAGACTTGCTCTAAAGCTGTAGACTCTTAGGACCAATAAATGCCGTATACCACGCGAATCATGCGAAGATGTACTACGTTAATACTGTTCATCATTTTTGTTTTTATTTGACTAGTTTTTGGTTTCCTTGTAAAGAGATGGAGCGAGTGCAAGATGGAGAGAGAGAGAGAGAGAGAAACAGATTATTTGATAAATTTCCAGAGCATTTCAGGCTATACAGATTATCAAAATAGTTCTAACAATTTTTTAACAGAGTTCGAAAAACTTGACCTGTTAAAATGTAGTTTGAAACATATTTTGCAATTATTTTATCTCTTAAATGTCATTATTTCTCAGAAATTATTAATACCACCCATAATTAAGATTTCTGCCTCCAGCCAGTGATCAAAGAGTCGTAATTAATTTGATGGTTCACTCATATAGTTATTCCAACAACTGGGCCACCTCTCCTGCCCGCGCCTGTGCCCCACTTACAGGAGAGCACACGGAGTTCCCCCTGACAATTAAATAAGGACGTACAATCTTATTACTAATGTTAGGCAGCCACTACCATAGGTACTGTGTTCTTATTCCCAAATAATGAGTCCAAATAAAACCAAAAACAATTATGGGCATTTTATTGTATAAGTGTTAACTGAAGTTCAGATTAACTCTTTAGGAAAAAAAAAAGAAAAAAGGTAGAAG
>PVJO010015667.1:0-44361 GCA_004026905.1 Hystrix cristata
ATATATCTCCTTTCAGTATTTGCAGATCAGTAATCAAATGGGGCAGCAAACACATCCAAAATGATAATTAGCAGAGTAAAAGAAAAGAAAGAAATGCTAATTAGCATAGTTAACTTTTATGTAGTTAGACCTTTTAATGTTTTAATTATTAATATGTAGCCTTAGGAAAATAAAATGTGCATGTACCATAAATGCATAAAATTGCTCCCATATACATCCACAGCACCTTGGTATCTGCCATTGTCCTTGTATAAAATGCTGAGTAAAAAGTGAGACATTTGTAAACAAACAAACAAAAAAAGTAATTTCTAGAAGTGTTTGAACACAGCAGAGGACTTTCTAGATCTGGCTTTCAAAGTCACCATAACTCTCATCAAGCCTGTAGAACAGGCTTTAACTCCTCTCCTACAGTCAATCCTGTATACAGCAGATGGGGAATACCACCTCACTTTCCCATTCAAAACCCTTAAATAAAACAAACCCTGAATCCTCTCCTCAGCCTACAAATGGCTCATTAAAGGGCTCTACCTCTCCCATCTCACCTCTGATCTCTATCTCTCACTCCTTCCATTCTGGTCATACCAGATTGTCTGAGGTGCCCTTGACACACCAGACTTATTCTTCCCACCGCAACTCTATCTGCTGACTTCTTCCCCAGATAGTCACATGGCTCAGCCCTCATTTAATCCAAGTTTCTCTACTCAACTATTTCATCTTCCAATAATCTTTTTTTTTTTTTTTGTGCTGGGGATCGAACTCGGGTCCTTGTGCCCAATAATCTTTTTAACTACCCTACATAAAACATGTTTTTCACCCATCTATCAGGCTTTGTGCCCATTGTGGGGGACTGATGTGGTCAACTTGAGCAGGAACACCCAGCTGGACTGAGTTGCTGTGGTTCTGGGCCTAGAAGATCCACCTGAAGGCTACTGCCAACACAGTACAAAGGAGAACAGGAATAGAAGATAGCAGCCACCTGTTTCCCAGGAGAAGCTCTGAAGGGAACTCAGCCGTTCTCATAGCAGAAGGAGCTTGGGGTCTTACTATCTTGAAGGATGCCTGCTGATTGCTTCAGGGGAGCTCTGGTCTTCATCTCTGCTGCGAGCATCATATCCTGGTTCCAGTAAAGATTTCTTCAGCCATTTAGTGCAGGCAAGGACGTACATGGGACAGTGCTGTGGGCTCCCAGCCCTTGGTTGGATATTTCGGGTCTCCAGTGCATAGATAGATGTTCTGCACTCTTCCTGCATTTGGCTTATGGGTGAATGTTGTAACTTGCAAATGTCCTGTATTAAATCTGCTCTCTTGCAAACCATTTGCTATGGTTTTGTAAGAGAAAAACCACATGTTCCTATGTAGAAACCATAGGTTCCCGCTACACCCATCCTCTGTTTTCTTTCTCTTCACACAACCTGAGGTGTGATACTGTTTATCTGTCATGTCTCTTTCTTTGCCTAGAACACTAGTTCTAGGAGAACAGGGGCTTTATTTTTCTCAATGCTATATTCCCAGTCTCTAGAGTAGTATGCTAACCAATTACAGTGGCAATTATAACTTCAATTTAGGAGATATATTTTTGAATTATTTTCTTTGAAGATAAGCAAAAGAAACAAACAAATAAATGAACAAGCCGTCTACAAGGGAGATAATGGCTCACCATTACAAATGGTGAAAATAATGCACTCTATTGAAAAAACATATTCATAAACAACAGTGAATCTTGCTAAAAGAAAATAATTTGTTTTTTACCTCTATTCAGAAAACTGTTCATATATTCTTGTCTGCTGTTTTTATAATGTACACATGACATTTCTTTAAAAACTCTTGTGTGTTGCATGCATGTACTATCCAAATATTCAATTATGCTATTAGTTTAGTCAGATTGTAGCTTTTGTCTATTTTGAACAACATTCTTTGTTGAAAAACATTTGAATAAAATGTACAAGTAAGGCATATCTAAAGATTTTTAATTATGGAATATCTATTTTAACATGAAAATATAAGTGTATTTATTTGCCAAACATGTATTTTACAAATAAACTTTTAAAAAACCCTCCACTTACATTTTTATAAGTTATTTTTGTCATTTCATCCTTCATTATTAATGAATCAGGTTCTTGAAATCATAATGTAACTTCACACTTACACAGCTGCCAAGTATTTCCTAATTTACTAGATTTCTGAGATTACTTAAGATGGAACAATGTGGTTATGAAGTTCCACTAGGACATATAATTGTGCATATAACATACACTGATTCAACCATGTGCACACACAAAAAGAGATTCATAAACATAAAGTAATACCAAAGAATTCGGTCTATACTTTTAAGGTACACAAACTCCAAATTTTTAATCTTTCCTACATGTATATATTACCCATTTTTCCATTCTCACAAATTCTCAATTCTTGTTTGCTACTTATTTGGAATTCTGCAGTACATTAATTTAGAGCTGCCACTGAATGTATGAAATGAAAGTAAAGTAAATATGAGGAAAGAATAATTAAGCAATAATGATTAACGCCAAATCTATTCTTTTCACTCCACAATTTCTAGCATCAAATATAGACCAAGTTACTTACAACAGTCTCTGCTACGACTTAAACCAATTTCTTACAATAAAGCACTGATACATTTAGAAGAAAAAGAATCTATAATTGAGATTCATCTCACCTTGGATGTTAGATATTCATGACTGTATTACTTTTGGAACTGGTAAAGTTGTAGATGTAAATATAACAATGAAGGAGACTAAAATGGTGTTATGGTTTGTGCCTAGATGTTTCCCTAAAGCTTCATGGGGTCACGGGTGGGGCTTTTTCAGAGGTGGCTGAATCAAGAGTGTGTGATACTGGATTAAGGGTGTGTGATCACTAAATCAATCCACTGATTGGTTTGGTACAACCCTGATCCTGGAAGCCTGGATAAGAAAATATAAGGGACAGAAAGAGGCTTGCTTGCCCCTTGCTTACCTTGCTGCCATCTGCCTGTCTGCCATGCCATGCTGCCTTGGAGCCAGCTGATTATGGAATGAAACCTCTACAAACTGTGAGCCAAATAAACCTTTCTTCCCTTAATTTTAAGTGTTGGGTATTTTGTCTCAGCAATGAGAGAAACGTAACTAAGACACAGGCCAAAAAATAAGGTTCCAGACCTAAGTCCCCAGTTGAAACAGAAGTCAATCATAGTATCTCCAAATATTGACATCATTGCTTTAGATATTTTTGGTTATTTTTCAGGACTGAAATATTGATGAAAAATTTAGCGATCCTAATCATTCATCATACTGTAAAGGCACTGTGTAACCCTCTCATCGTATCCCAGTTAAAGTGGAAACTAAACACAGGGTGTCATTTTCTTATCACTCGCTGAAAGGAGCCTTACCTCCCAAATCTAATATTAGAAAGCTAGTCAACTCCTCACTTTTTACTTCTCCAAAACAGTTTGTTCATCATCCAAATTCAAGTCTCTTCGTTTCATTTTTAAACTGAAGAGAATTTATTGGGGATTTCTACAAATTTGATTTTAAAATATCAGTTACTTTACTTTGCAGTTTTAAAATTGAAATGTGAACTAATAAAATAGATTAATATAGTATTCCATGTACCATGAAAGAACTGCCTGTGCCATCGGCCTGCCCCTGATTCGCCAAGACTGCCACGAGAACAGAGGAAACCTCACACATTCTGCTGGCTTATGTGGTGTTAAACCTCCTCTTCTTCCTGCCACTGGGCCTTTCAGGGAGGCCAACGCTAAGGTCACTCTTTCTTTTGTATTTTCCTATTCAAACTAGGAGATTTCTCTCAGTCTTGGCAATTTTTCTGCCTTGGCCTCCCAGTTCACTGCGATTATGGCATGTGCCACCCACCTAGCTGATTTTACTAAGTATTAAATAATATAATGCTTGTAAAATGATCAGCAATTCTATATATAACACAAAGTCATATTCAAAAATTACTTTCTGTTATTATTCTCAATAAAAAGCCTGATGAGATAGAAATTATTTTCCTATTTATTAAAATAATATTTGGTATTTAACTTCATTTTTAAATTTTGTTATGCTACCCCTACTGCTAATCATAGAATGAATACTCAGATATAAATATAATTTTAAATGAATAGGTTTGTACAGCTTGGGAAGCTGTTAAATTTTTTTATGCAGAGATAAACAATTATTTTAATTATCAGCTGTTGTTGGTGGGAAATGTAGAAGAGCTGAGAGTGAAATTTGATTAGAAAGAGACAAGGGTCTTGCAGTGTCAGCCTGAAAGGGCACAGTGGAGGGAGAAAGAGGATATTTAGCATAACAGAAGCAAGACAGACTATCTTCTTTAAGGACAGTCCTGGAAAACGGTGCACAGGGGTGACGAAGGCATGAGAAAGGCCTTTGCACACTTATCCCGTCATTCTCTACCATGACTTCAAAATGGTACTGTGCACTCATGACTGCAGGGTCTCTCCACGTATCTTTATTATGGAGAAAATCAAACTTACTTCACCTGACAGGAAAGACAAGTACATAAAACTATGAAATACAGCACTTCAAATGTGAGAAGACACTCTTTATTCTCATTGTAGTCTCTGGAAATTAACTGTGAACTTAATACTTTTGAGATAATGTGATAATCAACTAGTAAAGATAGCAAGATACACTATGACATAAAACGCATTTCAATGAGAAGAGATAACGCCACCACATTCAATTCCCAGAGTTAGTGTGGAAAGATATATACTGCACACTGTTCTTTTCTTTCTACCTGAAGTTGATAAATTAACTCATACATTAAAATGATATTTTTCTCACTGTATTTTAATTATTTGATTTTTTTAAAGGTAGACTACTGCTAAGCTTACATAGTGTATATCTATTATGTGGGGTAGATATATTTATATATGCATGATTTTTTTGTCCAATTAACTTTCTGTGAGTTGAAGTTAATGAAATAACGTAGAATTTAATAGGGAATCAGGAGACTGATCAGTTGGGTGAACTCTTTTTTTTTTTATTTATAAGATTTGCTCATAAATACCCTTACCAAAACTAGTTTTTCTTAAAAAGAATATCAATTATCAGAGAAGCAGTATCTTTTTTAAAACAAAAATGTGAGACTCTCAGTTTTGAGGAAGTGAAGTGCAGTGTGACAGCAGTTTAGTACGCATGGGAAGGGAGTCAGCAGATTAATGTGAGAAGTGGCAGGAAGCAAGTTCCCAACCGTCTGACAGATCTGAACTTGTTCTTCTGGAAAAGAAAGACTAACACAAGGGATGGAACTGAAAGGGCGCTCAGTGATTAAGGTGTCCTTGGACACACTGAAGGGCATGAGAGTGTACTTTTGACTAGAACACCCACTGCAAATTCTGGGATGAACTCGCCTGCATCAAAAAGGAAGATGAGAAATCACACATCACTGAACAGAGGCAACGAAACTGGAACCACCAAAATCTATGTCTGATATCCAGTGCAAAAACATAAAGACAAAATGGAAAAATCTAGTTATGGTTTTTTTTTTCATTTTTAAAATTCAGAAAGTCATACAATATTCTGGAGAACAGGAGTTAAATTAAACAGCAAGGGCAGGAATCATGTATTTTCTCAGCATTTTACACCTTTATAATGATACTTTGATACATACGCATTTTACCTAGCTATAATAGGACTTGCATGTTATTTTTGTACATGTCTCCCAAGAAACATTATAGCATATGCTTTTTTTTTTCTTACTGTAATCCTCATATTTACTTGTAATGGTTGTATATTATCTTCAAATCTATGTGTATATCATTGGCCATTTGAGTTACTTCTTATATGAGTATTTTATTGTACATAATACATCCATCAATGTCTTCAAATACATGACCTTTTTCAGATTTTGTACTATTTCTTTAGGACAGACTCCCAGAAGTAATATTAATAGAGTAGACAGTATGAATACTTTTACAGGATTTCCCCCTAAATACTGCTTTCAAAAAGGGCCACGCCAATTTTGACTGCAATGAATACTGTCCGAATGTATCAGATTCATACATATATATTCTTTCCAACATGGGATATGATTATTTTTTAACACTGTCATTTAGTAGGGCAATAACTAGTTCTCCTATCATTGATATAATTTATTTATCTAGTAAATCACAGGATGGGAAAGGAGAATATCCGAAATAAGAAACACTCTGACAAAAACTCTCTATTCAAGTGGCTCCTTTTGTGGTCAAGGTGGTTAACTGGGTGCTGGGAAGTCACCAAATGAGATTAGGTTAAAATAAATTGCATGATGATAAGAGTAAGTGCAAATTTCGGTAGGAATCTCTAGAGAAATAGCACAAAACCAAGTTTTTGGTCCAATTCTTTTCAGCTCTATTAACCATACAAAAGTCAAAGAAGTCAAGATAACGGAATGTGAAAATGAACAAATACCCACACACTTTCAAGTTAACAAACACACATGCACTTTAACCCTAAAATTCCTTTTCTGGGTCTTACAGAATTTTTACAAGATTAGTCGTCATTTTAGCATTAGTTGTGTTAATTGGAAAACTGGAAAAAAATATAATTGTTCATCTAGAGGGAACTAATGATCAATAAATTATATAAATATAAATTATAGAACTTTGGACAAATGTAATACTGTGGAGTTGTAAAAGTGAATGTGGAAGCTCCCTTAATAATAAACTTTGGTGGTTCTTCCAGATTGGTGAGTTTAGAAAACAGGATGCAAAGCATGTATATAATATGGCACCATTTGTATAAAATTAGGAGGAAAAAGGAAGAACATACTTACTGTTTGAGCACAAGCAATCTCTGGAAAGATTCATAATACTCAAGTTTAGGTGTCAATTTTAAATGGGCTAAAGGATTTCAAGGTAAGTAGTAAAATATTATTTCCTGGTGTTATTGTGAGATGTCTCTGGAAGAGAGGAGCATTTAAATTGGAGGCTGTGGAAACATTGCCTTCACCAGTCCAAGCGGGCATTATCCAATACTTTGAGGGCCAAAAGAAATACAAAGGTGGAAGAAGGGTGAACTTATTTTCTCCCTGGCGCAAGACATGCAGAGCCCACGGGGCCGGATTCTCATGGTTCTCTGGCTCTCTGACATGGCTCAGGCCCCTGACACCCTGGCTCTTGGGCCTGCAGACTAGAGACTGAGTTACAACACTGGCTCTCCTGGTTCTCCAGCTTGCAGATAGAAGACCACGAAATATCTCTAATCACCTGCACCAATTCCTGTAATAAATATCTATATGCATCTCTGATACACAGTCCTAACTAGTACAGACAATGGTTCTAGACAAAAAGAATTTTAAAAATGAATTACTTATATTGGTCCTTGGATCTCTGTAATTGGCTCTAACTTGATTATATCTAAAGATGTTAATGACTGACTGTTCCAGTAGTAAGGAAGGAACTGATATCCTGAACTGTTAGACACGAAGTGTTCATAGACATACAACATCTATATTATTTACTATTAGTTAACCACTTCTAGAAAGAAAGGAGTTAAGTGACTCTGTATGTGATATTTCTGATCACAAGTTTGTATTTTATCTAAGTGTTTCATATATGTGAATACAGGGACATCTTCATATTAAACACTGTATTGTATTTTATTTCACTGTCATTTCTTCATTTTTCAATGTGATTACCAACATTTGTAATTAATTTTTTAAAAGTCGTGAGTCAAAATCATGACTTAATGTTACATACCAATGAGCAAATCTTTCAGAGCTTTCAATAATACAAACTGCCCACTGCAACACGCATGTCACAGGTTTGCCACCACTGATAAATATTCCTTTTGTGCTGGTCAAATAGATTGTCTTTACTTTCAAACTGCTACACATGGCACATTAATAAAACTCTGTGTGTGTGTGTGTGTGTGTGTATGTGTGTGTGTGTGTGTGTGTGTGACATAAAATTGGGGGAAAATTTCAGATAGCAAGGCTGCCCATGTTATTTATTTATAGCTGCTGTATATATACAGAGAGAGGTGAGAGAGAGAAGGAACCAATGTAGAGAGGAAACTATTTTTAGCTAACTTCGAGTAATTTCAGATTGACCTATTTTGTATTATAGTCAGCAAGTTTAAAAACTGATTATCTTTTTCTTTAGATAAAGGAAATTAGGCCAAAATAATTACTAAAATAATTTTATCGACACAACTTATTATTTTTTCTCACTCAGTTTAAAAAGCAGCACATTTCCTGTTGTAATTAGACGACTTAGAGGAATCAACAGGTATTACTCATCTAACTTCTGGCCCAGACATACAAGGAATTGAAGCAGTCTATTACTCCACATACCCAATTCATGAAGCCATGATGCATATGTGTATTTAACACAATTTTTCTTCCCTAGTGACACCTAAATTTACAACTAATTGTACATAAAGAAACTCTGCCTTTGGCAATTGTCTTTGACAGAGTACAAAGTCCTTAAATAACTGCCCGCAAATCTTGTTCAGTGAAGAAATGATGTAGCCCTGATATCTGTATGTGTCACACAAACACTTCATAGCAATGAATAAGCAAAATGCTAATCGTAATAACTCAGAAACAAGGGCAGTATGTCATTTATGAACCATCATTTCAGTTACAAATTTTCATTTTACGATGATGATACATCTCCATGTCTCTGCAGGATGTGCTTCTCTGGCCAAATTCAGTAATAATTTTATCTTTTTCTTTTTCCTTTTCTTTGAGTACCAAAAAAAGAGGTCCTAGTTCTCTAAAATCCTTTTATGTTCCATGCAGGTTTTCCTGTTCTGCCCTGATTTTTGTTGTATGAGTGTTGTTGTATAAAATTTACTGAGAGAAATAGATCTTCAACTTTTCTTAACCATATTTTCCTCCCTCCAGAACATTCCAGAACAAAAACAGCTTGCAAACTGTTTTGGAATTTTCTGGATTCCCAAAGTCACCTATCAATCACTTTGTGTTCCACAGACATTAGGAAATAAGAAATTCTGCTCAAGAGACTCTGGCCTGAAGACTAGATTATACAGAGACTGTGGATATCTCTATAGACTTTATAAACCTATATACTATAGATATAACTGAACTAGATATAATTTTTACGTGCAAACTTACCTCCGGTCCTATAAATCTTAAATAGTATCTCCAACTGCATCCCAATTTATCATTTTCTTGGTTCCAATATGATGTTCATTCAATGTAATTTTATAATGTTACATGCATAAGTGGGTACATGCAGTTATTTTACCTTAAGTGACTATTTCACAAAATGAAAAACTGATGAGATACTTATATACTTAGCAATTATAAAATACGTTTCTAGATCTGGCTGTACTTTCAACTTCCTTTGAGCAGTTAACATCAGCTTCCTGGAATAAAGCTCTTCCTTACACATAAAGAAACTGGGCTAATGACCTAGGTTCTTCCCAGCTCGAAATACCTGATCCCTCCTTAGGTTTCATCGAATTTCATAATCAGGCAGGGTTGACTGTGTGCTAAATAAGCTAACCACTTTCTGGCTTATTTGCTTTTACAATACATTGTTTTCCTAAAGTTTTGCATTCTGGGCAGAAAAAAGAAAAACGAGGGCAGAAAATGTAAAGGCTTAAGTGAGCATTTTATATATTCATAACTCTGGAGTATAAAAAGATATTCAGATGGCAATATCCAGAAGGGTTTCCCCATCTCCCAAACCTAGATTGGATCAAAAACAATCTTGCAAAACTTTCTTAGATGATAAAATCCATTCACAAATGACTGTTAGCATTTTGTGTCTTGTAATAACACCCCGTCACATTACAACCTGAGAATAAGTTGGCACTAATTTATTATGTAGTACAGCTTCTTGGGAGTACAGTTTCAGCTTTCTTCAAATATGATTTTAGTATATGTGCTGCCGAAGTGAGCACTCTTCAAATATGAAAATATCATTCAAAACCACCTTTTGAAAATCAAGCTAGGATCCACCCTTCTTAGGGGAGTAAATAATAATTCTTTGGATATGTAAGCCAATGGCTTTAAAGAAAATAATGAAATGAAATAAAAAATGAAATTGGGATCATAACTGCATACTTTTACACATAAAAGGCTAGAACCTAATACAATTTTGTTAAGTTTTGTAATTAGATCGGCTGCATGTTAAGGTTTAGGACCTGAGGTACCCCCCAAAAGCCTCAAGTGTCTGGAAGTTGATTAGATCACATGTCCATGAGCGCTATACTCATCCGTGGACTCATCCTCTGCTAGGTCCGCAGCTAACTTGCTTTTAGGAGGTTGGCCTGGTTGGATGTATGTAGGTGTCACTGGGGGCATGACCTGGGAGGGGATATCTCCAGCCCAGGTCTCTTCCTTTTCGCTCTGTTTCCTGGCTGCCAAGATTTGAGCAACTTGCCTCTACCAGATCCTTCTATCATGTTCTTCCTGTCTTGGGCCCAGGTGACTATGGATTGAATCTTCTAAAATCCACCAGCCAAAGGTTGTGGGTGTCCAGTATTGTATCCCAGTGACAAGAAAGTAACTAAGACACTGGATAATCAAAACGATTTTTAAAATTTTCTTTGTAGTGCTGAGGATCAATCCTGGGGCCTTGTGTGTGCTGGAGAAACACTCTACCACTAAGCTACACCCCTTGTCCCCCAAGATGATTTTAACTAAAGACAAACTTACATGTAATTTTTTTCAATTATTTTGGTATTTCTTATTAGAAAATCTGATCATAAGCCTTTTACTGATCCATAAACTTTGGAGAAATATCTAACCTCAAAGGCTAGGGGCTTTGATCAGCTTTAACAGAGTATATAAAGGTGACACTTTCAGTGTAGGAGAAGCAGAATATGTCTCATTAGAATTATGCTTTTGAATCCATCTTTACTAACAGCAACTCACTCACCTCCTCTGGATAAGGCTATATAAATTTAACTCTGAACAGGAATAAATACCTTTCTAAATATTGTTAATTTAAAGCGAATATGTCCCATTTTATATGTCCCATGTTAGTTCTTCTGAAAAAGTATTTTGATCTGATTTTTGCATTATTTTAAAGGCAAATGTTTTTCATTACATTAATTAATTATGTTGGAATCCCTTTTCTTTCCTCATATCTCATGCCATGTTCTCATGTTTCTCATACAGAGATTCAGGAGCCAAACACACTGGGCATCACTGTGATTACTTTGCAGTTCTTACATCTACTCATGCAGGTTTATATGGGTAGATATATATTAGACAGAAAATTAAATGTAAAGAGATTGAGCCATGAATGTAGAGTCTAGAAAAATAGATTAATAGGAGATAAATATTCTATATTAGTTATTATTAGGTTTTTTGTTCTGATCTATTTCACTTCCAATAGAACATGAACTTGGTCAGAGCAAGGGCTTTTGTCTGATTCAGTCTGTAATACAGTCCAAGCACCTAGAAAAGTGTTCTCCATATGGTAGGCACAGAATATAATTTGTTAAATTTTATTTGATTAAACCAGTATTATATTTAGTTAAAAACAGTTACTTAATCTTCTCCTCTGGAGCACATTCACCATTCACAAGGGGTTTGTGAATGTTTCAAATGTAGACTGGTTACATTCTGGTTACATTCTTTAGGATAGAAAGCATGAATCTGTGTGTGTGTGTGTGTGTGTGTGTGTGTTTGAGACAGAGAGAGAGGAAAGAAGGGAGGGAAGAGAGAAATGAATCTCTGATTATTGGTTAAGATCTGTAATTCCTCTAAAAAACTGGTAGTTTTAGAAAAGGAATGACTTCACCATGATTAGAAACAAATTACTATAAAATAAATAGACCTCATTATCTTATCCATCCTTGTAGAAACTCTAATTGTGATTATTTGACAACTTCCATTTCATAGGATAATGCTATATATGGCGTTGCTCTTTGTATGAAGTACAATCTTTTTAGAAAAGTTCACCAGTAAAAGTACTAAAATTAAAATTTGGTATAGGTCAGAAAGTAAATTTAGTGGCCTAGAGTCTTGACAAGTTGACATTTACTTGAGTTACTAAATTCTGTCTAGAATATACAGCAGCCTAAGCTCATGGGCTGCCCTGCAGCAAAACAAGTCAGAATTGAAGTGCATCTGCAGAAGTGGCAGAACTCAAACTGCCCGTGTAAACTACCCATTACCACCCACGCACCTGTGCCTCCCACATAGGCCCTGTGCCAAGTCTCTGGGCTTGCACTTAAACATACTCCTTCTTGGTCTAGCCTAATATTTATGCAAACTGATGCATTTCCTTAGAATTCATTATATTTGTCCTAGAGGCTTGGAAAATATTTTTAATTATCTGAAAAAATGATGTCTCAAAGTAAGAATTCTCCCTTTAAAAAAAACTACCTTTTAAAAATGAACATAAAGACTCATTCCATTTTAAGATTTGGGGCTTGCTTCTATTAATAAATAATGTAGTAGGTTTAAAAGATGTTACTTGATATCAACATAAACATCACTTTCTCAGCCAAGTTGTTACAATTTTCCGAGTTCCACTTTAAGTATTGGCTGTTATTGGTAATAGCTTCGATTTAAGATTATTTGAAATATTTATTAATAATGTATACATATTTTAATCCTATTGCCTTCATACCAACCTATAGGGGGAAGCAGACACATTTTGCCAGGGCACAGAATCGCATAAATAAATCGCAAAACTAAAATCAACTGCTTAATATGTTTAAGAACCTCAACAATATTCTGAGCATTACAATAACTAAAATTTTGCAATAGCATATGATCACCAGAAGGCAGGTCAATGCTGCGTAGAAATCTAACAACTTACACTTTAATTATATCAGAAAATCAGACTTTTAAGCTAGATGTGATAAATGCTAAAAAGAAATACTTAGCACCAATTTTCCACTAACCTAAATGCAATGTATAATGCTGGACTAGAATCACACCAAAAATTCCATTTACAGCTCACCAAGTGCTGAAAAATAAAACTAACATCATTGCAATTTTGCTGTAAATTATTTATGTGCCTTGGAATAACTTAGGTAATAAACTGGGAGAAAATAAAATCTTCAAACAAAGGACTTGAAAAATGCCTGACATTTTGGACAGCTCCTCCCAATTTTCTAGGGTACTTCTATCAGATGACTTACATTCATTTTCTCTGTTTTAAGAAATCAGAAATGAGCCCGACCAAAGTGATTTCTGCGGCTTAGGTTTGGCTATTTTTGTTTTCTTGTGATTTATTTTGATTTTGGACATAAGATTCCTCCAGTCAAAGAGATTACGACGCTATCTACCAGGGACAGCGCTGCCCCCAGTTCAAGATCTGGCCAGTTTTTTCTCTTAGGAAGGCAGACTGGGAGCTGCCCTCTCCACCTCCATTCCGCCCTGCAACTCTGTCGCCCTCTTCAAGGACCCAGAGCTTCTCCCTATCTGAACCGGTTTGAGGATAGCTTCTCACCGCGGAGATATTTCAAGAAGTTTTCCTACAAGACAACGGGGTGCATAGAAAACAGTCTCCACGACTAAGTTTGTACGTCCGGAACGAGGATGGAGAAACAGCGCACTGAGCTACGGAGATCATGACTTAGCCCGACAGCACCATCCATTTGCAGAAGCGCATAAAATTCGCCTTCTGCGGAAAGGGTTGCAGCACAGATGGAACTCCCAATGACCTTATAAAATAAAACACTGTGATATGAAATAAAGCCAGCATAAGCTCTGGAGGAAGCTGGGTGGTAAACTTGGTTTACCTTTGGTGGTTAAAGTGCTCTGGTCTGGCCTCCCAGATTCCTCCGGGTCTGAACTTTCTCGGAAGGCGGAGCAGCCGCCCAGCGCACCCCACCTGGTCTCAGCACCCCCCACCCCGGGCGTGCGCGCCACGGCGGCTCGAGGGGGCGATGGCCGCACCTGGATGCCTGGCCACCGCGCACCGGAGTCGGCGCCGCCCCTGCCGAGTTGTCCCGTGGCGAACACCCCCGCCCTACGAAGCCACAGAGCTGACGCCTCCAACAGTCCCTCCAGAACGGGGTTCTCTCCACCCCAAATCTGCGCTTCCGAAAGTGTACTGAGCATCCTCTGCGGGGCTTCGCACACCTAAAAGTCCCCGCTGGCCAAGCTTAGCCTCCGTCTCCCACCCCACTCCCCAACTTCTGCTTCCCAGTTACTTTCCTCCGCGCAAAGTGGGACTTTGGGGCGCCTCCGCAAACGCGCTTCTCCCCTGGCGCGCGGGACCCACAGCTCCTTTTCATTACAGCAATAAAGTTCAATTTGTCCGGCTCTTCACGAGCCCCGGAGGACTTGCCGTGCGCTCTGCGCGCTCCCCGCTCTCCCGCCGAGCCAAGCGCATCGCGCTCACTCCACCCCAGCCTGGATCCTTGAAGGACATCGGTCCGCGCAGAGAGGACCTACGGCTCTCTCTGCAAAGTGCCCCAGACCGCGCGCGCGCGCACACACACAAGCGCGCGCGCACACACACACACACACACACACACACGCACGCACACAATGCCATCCACGCGCTGTCAAAGTCTGTCAACGCGGACGGGAGAACGCACGAGCTGGAACCGCACGGGCACGGGCAGCAGCCCAGCCTGGCGTCGCCACTCGCGGCGCGGGTCCCAGACACCTTTGTCCGGATGCCGGAGCCACGATGAGCTCGGCGGTCCCCGAGTTCCCCGAGATCACAGAAGCGGTCCTAGGGGCCGCACCTTACCCGCCGCGCTCGGTCTCCGGCCGCTGAGCTGGCCCGCGGGCCACGGGGACGCCGCAGCCCGGGTCCCGAAGATGCTGCCGCTCGGCTGCCGCTGCCGGATCCCCGGCGCCAGCATCACTTCTCCGCCGCCCCCGCCTCCTGCGCCCGCGCTCGCGCCCGCCCCTCCCGGCGGCCTCCTGCTGGCGGCGGCGCGGCGGGTGGGCAGCGGCGCGAGCCCGCTCGGCGGCACCAGCCGAGCAGCCGCGGCGGCAGCCCGAGCCCCGAGCCCGGCTGCGCCTCCCCGGCGATGGCTCCGGCCGCGGCGACTGACAACGCCCGGCAGCCAATCGCTGCCTCGCCCCGCGCGGCGGGGGAGACCAATCAGAGCGGAAGGCCCGAGGTTTTCCTCCGCCTTCGCTGGGCAGGCTCGTTTCCGGGAGGGGAGGCGCCGCGGCGGGGTCGGGGAGGGGGCGGCGCGGGAGGGTCGCGCCACGGGGGGCGCGTGGCCCGGAGCCTGCGGCGCGCGGAGAGCGCGCGGCCTGCAGGGCTGGGCCCGGGGCGCTGCTGACCGCCGGCGGCGCGCGTCGGGGCGGGGAGGGCGCACCGCGGGGAGTCCGTCCCGGAGCCGCGGCCAGAGCTCAGGGTCTTGGCGTCGCGGTCTGGCGGTCGTGGGACTCAGCGGCCGGGGCGCTGCTGAAGATGAAATCCCTGGAGGCGGTCGCCGCCTCGCAGGAATCCGGCAGATAGTTGCCAGACAGCGCCCCTCCGCCTCCCCTCTCCCAGCCAGCGGCCCAGAAGTGTGCCCGAACTGTGGAGGAGACACATGCACACATGTCCTCAAAGTTGTAGGTCGGGTGACCGCTCCTGTCTTCCCTGCAGATACGCTTCCCCTATCTTCACCCCCCTCAAACCAAACAAAAAAGGGAGAAAGGTGGTTTAAACAAGCAGCACATTTCGTTTGCCCTTAGGTCTTCCTCTACTCCCCCGCTTTGGATAATCAAATTTGAATGATACAATTTTGTTTTTTAAGTATGTGCATGAGCCTGTGTTTGACTCAAATAGTACCCCAGGAGTGATGTTACTTAGCAAGAAAACGAAAATGACAAACTTTTCCTGTGTCATTGTCTCCCCAAAGCTGTAGTGATCTTTCCTCATGGAGAATTTTAATTCCCTCCCATGGAAGTATGTCTACATTGCCCAGAGTTCTGTTAATAAGGAAATATGTCGGGGCAAGGGGTGAGTATACATGAAGGTTTTACTAGGCAAGGAACCTTCTCCAAGTAACTTTTTCTCTGATGGGATAGTGATACCCACCTTCCAAGGTTGTTGCGAGGGTCAGAAATCAAATCAGCTACGGAGCTGTCTAGCAAACAGTTGGAATTAGTGCGTTTTAGCTATGCTGCTGCAAATACTCCTAATTACATTTTAAGTACTTTTTGCAATAATCACCTTTTACTTCACTTTTCTTAAAAAAAAAAAAAAACTCATGTGTCTTGTGGTTCCTAAAACAAAAACCGCTGCCTGAATTTTATGAGCTCCATAAGAAAATTTTATTGCAGAGTGGACTTCTGTACTGGCATCTTTTGTGCTGTAAAACTGTGTGGTTAAGCTAAATTGTATCAACTTGATTGGCTTGAGAATCTTCCAGGGGATTAGTGACTCACTTCTGGATATGTCTGGGTCATATGTCCTGTGTACTGTGTCTTGTCCCTTTCCCCTCCTTCTCTGACATTGTTCCTGTACTCTGAACTAAGGATTCTGGCTGCACTAAGTCCTTCCAGAATGATGTTTCTACCTTGGAGCCAGCCTACCATGGACTGAATCTCCTGAAACCTTGTGTCAAATTAAACCTCTCCTCCGTCAAGTTGTGGGTGTCAGCTATTGTTTCCCAGTGATTGGAAAGCAGAGGAATATGAGAACATGCATGTGCTTCTTCACTGTTCTTTTCAATTTACTTGTGTCTTTCCACCAGGGTAGCTTGGGAATCAGATGATCCCTTTTTAAAGAAGTGATTGTGCTTATGCCAATAATAAGTTCATTTTTAAAGAGCAAAAACAGAGATAGGGATTTAGAATTTTTAATCTGGAGAGGATCTTATTGTTGTCTTACATTTAGTTAAAATTTTATGTGTGGTTATTTTGTTATTCTTGTATAGCTTGAAATAAAGTTAACACCTTCATTGACTATACGAGAAAGTCCATACAGGAACAAAGTTTAGAACTGGGCAAGAAGGCAGAAAGTGTGCTTTATAAGATGAGGTAGCTGATATTTGTAAAATGTGCATTTCTTAAAGTTTAAATATTAATATTGTAAAGTTAAAATGCACTGACAATTTAGAAATACCCGTGATAAAAGATAAGTTCAGAATAATCTTCAATTAAAAGCTAGTCTTGACTTTAGAATGTTGGAAGCTTTTTACACACTTGCAGAGACATGCATACACAAAAATCTATATAATTTTTGTGACCATTCTTTCATGCCATTGCCCAATATGCCATTTTGAAGTACTCTGTGATAGTTTTCCAAGTTATCAAGTATTTTGCCACAGTTATCTTAGAAAATACATGGATCCTAACTACTATATTCCTTACTGATTAAGACATCCCAATGACTGTCTTACAACAGATAAAAAGCTACAGTAAATCAGCAGCCTGCTATAGATGTAATACTAATATCACACATCATTAGTGCTATATATAAGTAGCTCTGAGCAAAACAAATCTGCACAGTTAACAACTTCTTGACAGTGAAAACTATGAAATATTTAAAGAAGATGAAAACAAGAAAAATTTAAAAGTAGCTGAAAACATTTCATACTGATGCTAATTTTTCATGTGTTGCTCCGAATTTTAGGGAATATATTGGGCAGAAAGTCCAGTGGCAATTAATGACTATGTAATGAAACAATTTTATTTAATTAAAGAACTCCTTTATGTTTCCTTTTCTTTCCCCACCTACCTAGATAAGTCTCCCCCACCCCGTGCAGTTAGCAAATTCAGTCTACCTGTTAGTAGAGGAAGAAATTTGCTTGGTCACATTTATATTAATAATGACTCACCTACTCTTTAAAATTGGTCAAATAATTTCTTATTAATTGATGCAGGAAAAAAATCTATATTTACTAAAAATAGGAACTGTATTACTTCCTTGGAGTCAGTTATGACCAAAGGTACTTCTAGCAGACTGAAAACTAAATAAAAGACATCAGTCTGGTTCCAGTTCTGGTTATGTCTGGGTGAGCAATCTCAGGCCAGTCAGTTAAACTTTCCCAGTATCCCTTATCTATAAAATAGAGATGAAAAACAAAATCAAACCTATAGGTGCCTTTCTCAGATGTGAGGATTAACTTATAATTGGAACTGCAAGCCACAGTGGGCTCTTGGAGTAAAGCGCTTCTAGAAAGGTGGAGAACTGGAATTCTATGATAATACTACATTCTTTCTAATACGAATTAATTTAATTCTCATAATAGCCCTGTTCCTCATAGGTGGGTAATATCTATTTCCACAGATGACTACATTAAGTTCCAAGGAGGCTCTTTTGCCAATTTTATGATGAATTGGCTATCAGGAATACTTTCTTTGTGGATGTTGCACAACTAGAATTTCTGCCCTTGGTTCCTTCAGCATGCCTCTTCCCGTCTGATTGAAATACACGAGTATAAAGGCCCACACCTTAATGTATGCAAAATACACCTTTTGTTTTATTGTTTTGTGTAAATTACACATTTGATGAATCTGTTGCTCTCAAATTATATGAGATAACTCCTTATACAGAAAGCCTTATGTTTAAAACTCTAAAATACCTGTGACAAAAGATATTAATTGTGCTTATATTAAAAGACAGTTACATAAGTTCTTGTGTTGAAAGAATGAAGCAACATTAGCACAAGACAACAAAAACTAATAGATTTTGATTCCACAAACTACACTGTGACTAGTATTTTCAAAATGTACTTTATATTTAGACATCTGTATGCACATGTGGAGTAGCATGAGTAAAAAGAGTAGTCACTCATTACGACTTTACAGAAACAAGACTCCCAACGGGCGGGTGCTCAGATGTCTAGCACAGTATGTTCACAACCACATCACACTTTTCTCTTGAGATTTGGAAATCATCAGTAAAGGGGGAGTTATTGAAACCAAGAGAATGTAAAATATTTTTATACTCCTAATATTTATTATGGTACATTATAATTGTTGTCCTCGAACATTACTTATTGCTTATTTCTTCTTGAACTGTAATTTGAACTACATTATACATGAATACGCATAGAAAATGATATAGGATAAATAGGATTCAATACTATATCTGTTTTCAGGCATCTGCTGGGAATCTTTAAACATATGTCCCATGGAGCATACAGGACTAATGGAATACGTTAATGTGTGAGTAAAAGAGAAAATCACAAAAGAAAATAGATTGTCCAACGACAAAATACAGCAGAGCAAACCTCAGAGATCTCTTACGATTAAGAAAAATAAGGATGGTGTTTATTTGTGTGTTTTTTTGGGGGGGTTAATCTGGAATCTAGGAAGAAAACAAAATGTAATTTTGTATTGTGGAATCCCAAAGAATAAGATTGTTAAAAATACTGCAAGGTGAACAATATTAGCTTTTGGAGTGTACACACTGAGTAGAGATCATGTGACTGGATGAGAAGATCTCTGAGTTTGTTTGAAAGGAAAACTGTGGTATGGTGATTAGAATGAAGAGTATTTGATCCACAGAGAATGAGGAAAGGATCATTCGAGTGGGATACTTTTTTATACTATAATACATTCTTTGATACTAGAAAAGAGTTGTATTATGCTCAATATTTTGAAATAGAGGTGAGTTCTGATGTATGGAGAAGACTGTATATTGTATAAAGAACTTGACATAAAGTCTCATCAAGTCAATTACTGATAGTCTTTACTGACATTATTGTTAACCGAACCATTACCAAAATTTCAACAGAGATACTTCCTTATCTCATTAGATTCCAACTTCAAGTTTTTTATAATCTACAATTAGGTAATCTAAGTAAGAGAATTCAATCTCTTTTTAGTAAGGAAAATCTTCTTTTTGTCCTCTAGCCTTGGTCACCAAAGAGCAGCTACATATTGCACTGATCCGACATGAAGTGAAAAGTGGAAAGCACAAAGTAGATGTGTGTGCACTGGTATGTGTTAGGAAGCAAGGAGTGAGGAAAGATCAGCTAGAGACAGGGAGCAGTAAGAAAAGTGTTTTCCATTTATTCGTGCAACAGTTCTTTATGGTTTCATTAATCAATACTAGCATCAGAAACCACTTAAAGCACAGGACACACAAAACACTAATTGTAAAAAATTAATGACTTTTCTATCGCTATAACATAATGCTACTTAAGTGCCCAGCATAGTGCTAGGAGTTCAATAAATGTTTGATCAATCAAAAATGAATGTATAAATGTCACTTGGGATTTTAGGAAGAGGAGGGAAGGAACTGCTACTTACAACTGAAATTAGTTGATAATATTTAACGTGTATTCTTGTAATTCAGCCTATTTTATCTTTATATAAATTAAATTTTAACATATAATTTTATTTTCCAGAATTTCCCAGGATTGCTGGCCAGGTTACACAATTTGATGTATCGTCCCTTAGACTGAATCTTTACTTTCCTTTATTATCCCGGCCCCTCTCCCAGTCTCGCTTCTAACTAATTCTCCAGGTGTTTTAGGTTGATTAGGTAGTGTGCCTAGAGAATGATCTTACTTGCCTTGGGAGAAAAGTGCTAATAAAAGGTCAAAGCTGAGTTCCTAGGGATTGGGGCCGCTGCAACCAAGAGCATGAATCCTCATTAGCGTTTACTGATGCCAAGTCATGCAAGTCTGTGAAGTTCATACAGAGAGAGAAATTTGGATCAATAGGACTCTATGCTACCATGCGGCTTGATAATTACTTTCCAAAAATTAAGTTTACAACCTTTTAATTTTCCTAAAAATTTCTTCTCTGCTCTAAAAGCCTGCTTAGTCTTTGCACCTGTAACACGCGGTAAACTCATAGTGTTTTCCTGTAGCGATTTCTTTTCTTTTTTTATCATATTGTGAGGAGAGTTGGCTGACTGCCTATTTTATATGGAGTAAACTTTTCTGTCAATTGATCAGTGGATCAATATTTTATAACAGGATTGGTATTTTAAATTCAAGTCTCTGAATACTGTATACAAAACCCTAAGCCACAAATACATTTCAGTACTCTTTTTTTGCATTCTGCTCATGTACTGGCTGTTGGACTGGTGATGTTAGTGGGAGGTGGGTGTGCTGTTTAGTTGGTAAGTGAAGCACACAAGGCCATTGCCATTTCTGTTTTAAAGCATGTTGACTGCACAGAGACCCCCTGAGCACCACAAAATACCTTTACATTCATGGAGGAAAATATAGTATAATAGACTTTTGCAATTCTCTGTTGAATTTCTAAAGTAAAAACAGTCAACCAAATATTTTATTTTATACTTTTGCTATATCACACACTTCTGAGGCTTTAAAGTAAACTAGGAGCTGGGTGTGGTGGTGCAGGTCTGTAATCCTAGTAGTCTGGGAGGCTGATGCGGGAGAGTCTCAAGTTTGAGCCCAACCTGTATAATTTGGCAAGACCCTGTCGCAGAAATTAAAAAAGGCTGGGGGCACAGCTCAGTGTGAAGGCTGGATGCAATTCTCAGTACTGCAAGATAAATAAATGAGTAAATAAATAAATAAACTAGGATGCTCTCTGGGAGCAAGAACATTATAACTTCCTAGAAGCTGAGAACATAAGTTTATAAGCTTAACATCATTTAAGGTTCCAGTTGCATTTCATGTAAACTCAGTGTTTCCCATTTGTGTTTAGCAACTAGGAGACAGGAATTTTAGTTGTGATTATAAAGTGGAAGTAAATTTAAAAGGTAGCAAAAGATATCACTCTAGTTTCCTTAATAATGCTTGATTAATCATAAAGTAAAATCTGGTTTCACATTTCAGAATTTCTTAAAATCTGACTTATGTGAACCAAAATATTGTAACTTTTATAGACTAGAAGGATATACATGTCTCAAGCTTATAATCCTTCCTAAAATTAATTAAAACTTTATTCCTTTATATATGATTTTTCTTTACCAAGAGGTGTGAATTCTTTACAACTTTATGTATCTCCAAATACAAAATCCATTCTTTCACAAATTTTAGATTTTTAAACATTATAATCACAACCATTTCTATTTTTGTATCATTCGGTGTTTTGGTTGAGATTTTTTATGTGTATACACTGTATTCAGAATTTTTTCTTTTGATTATACTCACCAGTTAGATCTATAGAGTACTTGACTTGAGTCACATACTTTGGTTTTAGAAAAGCAATTCAGATTATCATCAAGCACTTTTCAGTTGAGACATTAATTATAAATATTTACTATAGAAACATGTCATTAGAATATTATTTTGTATAAGAAAGACAGGGTGACTATATATATAAAATATATACTATATATGATATATATAATATATACTATATATGATACATACTATACATGGTATATATTATATGTTATATATACTATACATATTATATACGATATACATCATATATATGTACGTGTGTGTGTATATATATTATACCATATATATATATTACTTGTATTTGACTATCTTCCCCAAATACCACCCCTCCTTCTTGCCATCTTGGTATTTTGGTAAACTGTCACAGACCCACTACTCTATGATATTTAAATCTTTTTTTTTTTCTTGCTATACTGGAGATTGAATTCTGGGCCTTCACACTAAGGTAGGTCCTCAACCCTTTAAAAAAAAATTTGCGTTTGAAATGGGCTCTCAGTAAATCCCTAAATTGGCCAAGCTGGGCTTGAATTTGTAATCCTCCTGCCTCAGCCTTCCAAAATGTTGAGATTACAGGCATGTGTTATTACTCCCAGTGATATTTAAGTCTTTAATGGAAATATCTCTAAATAAATCCAGTGCTAAGCCACATTCCATCTAACATCATACCAGGGTCATGTCCTCTGGTCAAATACAGCAAAAATGTCATAGTAGGACTATCTAATTAGATGCTATATAAAAATTGAAGCATTTGTAGCAACTTGGAAATCTCTCAGCAGGGATTCAGTAGGGATCCCTCACAAAACTACTAAACCAGGTACTTTAATGTAACTAATTAATGTCTTTTTAGCCCTTGAAAAATTATTTCTAGAAATTAAAGAAGATTGTTGAAATCTAAAAGCAGTAGAGTGAATTTGAGTTGGAAGATAATTTCCAACAGCTGGTATTGGCACTAGAACATAAATCCTCTTTGTTGGGCTTTAGCCTCTGGGGGCAAGAACATCATAATTTTCTGGAAAGTAACAGAATAATTACATGAGGCACAATTTCAGATCAGCCAAAAAAAGACAACAGAAGAGCTAAAATATGTGCAAGTACAACTTTTGTATTTTCCTTTTCATGAGAAACAAATGAAGATGAACCGTCGGGCCACTAATGTATTATGTCTATATTCACCGGAAGGGGTAGTGTAACCTGACAAACACATTTGAGATACATATTTTGTAGATATTTTGGATATGAAGTGGCTGATGTCTGTACAGTCATATGAGTGCTGATTTCAGTGATTAACTGAAAATAATTTTAGCAAAAGTATGATTTGCATCATTTGGGAACACTCAACCTCAGGACTTCAACATCCTATGCACGTGTTCGTTTATAACAAATGGGTAAGGATGGGAAAGTGCTAAAGTGCTTTGCTTTCTGAACAATAGAATGAAACAATTAGGAAGTGTGTGGGGTCTTTTCTGTGTCTATAAAATTTTTTAAAAATTAAAAATAAAAATAGTGTGGGTTCTGGGACTAGGTCAACCTAGGTTAAAGTGCTAAGTCTAACTCACAGAAGATGTGACACTAAGCGAGTTATTTATGTATCAGTGTGTCTGTTTTCTCATTTGTAAAGTGAGCTTAATATTTAGTTGTTAATATATCTATAAGATAAATCCTCAATATTTATTAGCTATGTAGATGATTAGCACCATTATTAATTAGTACATTGGAGAAGGAATAATCTTAAAGCAGAGGTAGTTGACTTGCCTCACAGTCTATCCCGTACATTTGTTTGAAGCTCAATTAGTCTGAGGATTTCTTGATTGTAAGTGAATTTCAGGTTCCATTTAATTTTTTTCTCTTTTTCAAAAGTCCTTCCTAAATTTCATGGTGGGGGCACTGTCTTGCAACAGATGAATCCCGATATACTGATGGTTTAATAAAACAGGAGTTTTTTTTCTTACTTGTTCTTGTTCTATTGATGCAATGAGGAGGAATAACAAAGTTGTTTGCTCCACACAGACATTCAGTCTGCTTCATCCTCAACAGATAGCTTTTAAAAGCATTCAGAGAAAAGATGGAAACAAAGATAAGAAAGATCATTTGGGTGACACATGCCATTTACACTGACATTTTGTTAGCTAGAACGCAATGACATGGCCATATCAAGTACAGGAATTGAACAGCTCATCGGTTTCTACTATAGTCTGTCCTTTTTTCTATTTCAGTAAAAATCCCTACAATCAGGAAGATAAACCAGTTCCCAACCAGACAGTGCATCTGGCTCAATACCAAAATGTGCTGAATATTATTCTCTATCAGAATTGATGTGCCTCCTCATAAAACATGAACTAAAATCAAATTGTCTGCACCTGCATACCCAATGAACAAAAGTAAATACAGTAGTCATTGAAAACCATCTTCTAAGAAATGAAAATAATGGGAGATACCAAGGAAACACTGGTCCATGACAATCAAGCACTCTTTATTATGGGGCTTGTTGAACCTCCCATCCTGGGTGAGGAGAATCCTTAATGGGGCCCAAACCTTATCTCACTTTCTGCGGGAAGTCTGCTGCACAGTCCTTCCACCTGCAGGAGCCTCTTGCATATAAATTTATAAACTGTGCCACTCTTCAAAATTGTAATATTCTTCTGTTCTACTTATTTCCACATAGTTGTGTGCATTAGTATTCACATTTGAAGTTCTTTGTTGTTCATAATTCTTAAGCTTCATTTATTTATTTTTGTTTTGGCTCTTCTAGCTCCAGCTTTCAGCCTAGTGAAAAATTCTTTGAGCCCAACAAAAATGCATGGGGCAGATCCCCTTTTAATCCAATTTAATGGTTAAGGTACTCAGTGTATTTTCAAAATATAATTCCTAATGTGTGAGAACTACAATCAAGAAGATTTTTTCAACACATTACCTGATTTCATTTACTTCCACTATTCCTCATCCTTATTGCTTAGAGACATATCAATTCTTGACTGATTTCATCCCTCTTTTTAAAAATGCCTTGTTACATTTATGTATTAACAGTAATTATACTATTAAATTTACATTTCCCAACTTCTTCTCCTAGTGCTAAAGGCTCAGTGGACACTCTATATTATTCATTTTATTGCAGACAACAATTTCTCCAAATATTTTGCCTGTGTGTAGTATCATTCTACATATTTTTAACTTACAATACTAATTTTCTTGTTTGCTGCTGCCTAATTATTAAGCTAAACACACATTTTATAGGTTTTTGTTTGTAGCACCTTACTTCCAGTACAATTTGTGTTAGGCAAGTTAACACTAGATGATGTGACAGATAAATCTAGATAGTTTATTGGCTTAGTGTGTTGAAAAGTTATGCCTACACTTGTTAGGTTCAGTTGGGGTAGGCCATACTTACTGCATCCTGTCATTCAAGAATCTGGTCTGAGAAAAGCAAAGAATAAAAAAGAGAAAGACTGGGTGAATTTTGTAGGCCAGGTCTGGAAATGATACACAGAAAAAGTGTAAGATAGTCTAAGAAACGTAGTGTAGCTGTCCAGGTGGAAAGGGGAAGCAGCTTGAATGGATGAAAACTTCTGCCTCCAATTTATTTCAGCTGTGATTAACCTCTCCTTACACTTATCAGACTATATGAAGTGTCTTTTTTTTTTTTTTTGGTGCTGAGAATTAAACGCAGGGATTTGGGCTTGCAAGACAAGCACTCTAACCACTGAGCTACATCCCCAGCCCTGAAGTAGCTTTTTTTAATCACACACCAGGAGCTATACGTGTGTCAGTTCTGCCTCATGCCCCACACAATTGAGAATTGTTTGTGTCAAATACAGGGTATACTTAGTTCTGTGTGGTAACTGTCTCTTTGGGTGATTGAGAGAACTTACTTGAGAGAACTCAGGCCTGAGTTCAAAACCAAGCCCCATCACATGCCAGCTGCCTGACATAGGATTACTATACTTTCCAGAAATGCCAGTTTTATCATTTGTAAGATGGGATAATAGTTGCTAGACTAAAGGAGACATGACCCAAAACATGATATATTTTTATTTGGGTGTCTATTATATAGTAATGTACTTGATAAACATTATCAGAAAAGAAAAACAATTTGTGTACAAATTCTAGAGTAGAATATTAAATTCAAGCCTTTAATTAATAATAACTCTCCTTTTGTGATTATTTTTGATCAAAGGTGATCCAAAAGGCTTAAACAACCCATGTTTTTGAACTTACTTTTAATTTTAATTTTCAAATTGAATGATTTTATGATTCATACTCACTTCCACACTTTCCGCCAACGTGTCATTCTTAGATTCTAAAGCTTTCTATTTTCTATCACTAAGAACTAAGCTATTTTTCAAGTAGCTTAATTGAATAACATTATGATTATCTTTAAATATTGCCTTGACATTCCAACAATGAAAATATAGAGCAGAAATTAAAGAGGAATAATCATAAAAATACAGAAAATGTGATATAAATTGTGTTTTAAATAGCACATTTGTTTATTCATAAGATACAAAAGAGTTTTTGCACTTTGTGCTTAATAAACTTAGAAAACACTCTTCACTTATTTATTTTTCTCGGTATATAAAGGTAATTTTTCTCTCTTTAAAAAAACGCTATAAATATAATAGCAAGAATATATTCAAGAACTTGTTAAGAGGAAACACCAGATTATAAGACAAATTTGATCCATGAAAGAAAAAAATTGATAATTGGGATTTAATTACAATTAAAAATTCTGCTCTGTGGAATATTTAGTAAAAATGAATGAAAATATAAGCCATGCACTTAGAAAATATTTGTCAAAGACATGTTGGATAAAGAGCTTTTATGCAAAATAGGAAAATAACTCTTAAATCTCAACAATAAGAAAACAAAACTACCAAATTTTCAAATAGCAAAAGTACCAAATAAAGAAGAGACCATGCCAAAAAGATATATGGATAGTAAACATATGAATATATGTTCAACATCATAAGTCATTATGATGTTATGGCATTATAAAGTGAAGCAACAAGGAAGTATTATTACACACATATTGCAATGGCCTGTGGTCTGCAACTTGACAGTACTGACTGCTGGTGAGGTATGGGGCCACCGTGGTCTCACTCCCTGTCGGTGGGGTCCAAAGTGGAACAGTCACTATAGAAGACAGTTTGGCTGTTTCTTACAATGGTAATCTTAGTGTTACCATGCAATCTAGTAATTACATTCCTTTTCATCTACCCATCTGATTTGAAAAGTTATGCTTACACACAGTATTTGTACCTGCACACAAGTGTTTATTGTATCTTTGTTCATAGTCGTCCAAATTTCAAAGTGACCAAGATGTTTTTCAATAAGTGAGTACATAAATGAACTACAGTACATCCACAGAATGGGCTATTATTGGGCTGGGGATTTAGCTCAGTGGTTAAAGTGCTTGCCTTGCAAGCACAAGGACCGGAGTTCAATCCCCAGCACCAAAAAAAAAAAAAAAAAAAAAAAAAAAAGAATGGGCTATTATTATGCAGAGATGAAAAGTAAAAATAGTAAGCTAACAGGCTACCCAAAAACCTGAAGGAATCTTAATTGCATATTGCTAACCAAAAAAAGTCAGTCTGCAAAGGATACATGCTGTTTTTCCACATTTATAACATTTTAGAAATGCCAAAACTGTGGAGATAGTAAAGAAACAGTGGTTGCCAGGGACTCAAATTGGGATTGCCAAAGAGGGGCAATACAGTGGATTATTTCAGGGCAGTGAAACTACTCTATATGAACTACAGTGGTGACTTGACATGATGCATTTCTCAAAACACATCAAAATTTACAGCAGAAAAGGTGAACCTATAGATGCAAACTAGTAAAAAATTATTTAGAAGGTTGGCAGATCTCAGAATGAAAGTGCATGTGTGAAAATAAGAGATAATCATTGCTGCTTACAGAATATAGAGTATTATATATATGTATTATCAATATATGTGATGTATAACTTAAGTGTACAATACATAATATATTTTATTTGAAAAGTATAAAGTGTTAGGTATTATATATGTTTTTATGTATAACACACATACATATATGATTTTATATATAATGATGAAGTACACAGACTTTCAAATGAAAACTATTTTAATTATATCAGAATAGGAGAAATGAGCAACCACATTCCAAATCTTGCTGGAGGCATTTCTTGGCTGACGTGACTTCTACTACTAAAAATTCGGGGAGACTTCTCCTAATTTCATGAACATGTAAGCATACCTCTTTAGTGCCACTTTTTACCACAATGACCAGCACACTCAAAAGCAAGTCCCTAAGCAGGGCCACTGCACTCATCATTCATGCCCTTCCACATTTTCAGAAGTTGCACAATGGGTGATAGTTTTCTTCCTATGTGTTGCTACTGTTCCTACCTGACGCTATTATTCCTCCAGCCCACTGAGTGAATTCGGAGGGTCCTGGGCTCCAGAATCTTTCAAGGCCACCAAAACTCTTACTGGTGCCAGAGCTGCTGAATATCTGTGGTCCATCCTGCTTGCCCAGAAGCTTTGGGCAGAGAAGAACATCGCTTGATTTTAAGTGTACTTTAGTTGGGCTTACACGACATAGGATACTTGCGATTTTTCTTTTATTGTATATTATTGTTTTAAAAATGTAGATCTTGGGGCTGGGGATTTAGCTCAGTGATTAGAGTGCTTGCCTTGCAAGCACAAGGCCCTGAGTTCTATCCCAGGCACCACAAAAAAAAAAAAAAAATGTAGATCTTGGTGGGGGAGGGACTTACAAAGAGGGCGTGTCATGTATATGTGCCAACTATTCACAATGAATGTATTCATGATGTAATGCAAACATGTACTAATAAAAAACATAATGTAGGTCTTGTGTTGCAATGTTAGAATACCCTCCCACAGCATGGAGGGTCCTGGGCTCCAGAATCTCTCATCACCTTGGCGGTTCTAACATTTGTGTGTGTGTGTATTTTCAGAAAAAATCACACGAAAACTTGTTTTATTGGTGAACCTACACCCTCAATATTTTCTCCTTTCATCTTTGTGCTTTGATTTTAAATAATTATCATTGCTACCATCAGGATTTCTATCAACAAAATAAGAAATGATTGAAGAACAATTTGTTATCTCTTTGAAATGTGAATAAAAAACATTTTGGACAATGTTCCATTTTTTTGCATCTCCCTGGCTACCTCTATATATCTAAATTACTTTATTTGATTGTTTCTTTCTGTTGGGAAACTTTCGAAAAATCCTGATTTTTTTTTAATCAAAAGGAAATGTTATGTAGTACTGAAAAAAAAACTAAAAACAGTCGATTTAGAGTTAGAAAACATGGACAGACCAATCACAAGCAAGGAGACTGAACAGTAATAACGTGTCTCACATCAAAGAAAAGCTCAAGACCAGAAGGCCTCAGTTCTAAATGCTAGGAAACATCTGAAGAACTAATAATTCTAATCCTGATATGTTATTCCAAAAATAGAAGAGGAAGACATTCTTTTAAACAGAACCAACAAGGCCAGTATTTCACTGATATCAAAACCAAACCAGTACACAACAAAAACAACAAAATACACATATGCAAAAAAAAGTTGCATTCCAGTATCCTTAATGAAAGTAGATGCAAACCTGTCAATAAAATACTACCAAATCAAATCAAATCTAATAGTAGATTTAAAAAGATTATTCATCTTTATCAAGCGGGATTCATCCCAGGAAAACAAGAATGGTTCAACATATGCAAGTCAGTGTAACATCCGGCTGAAGAATAAAAACCATGCAATCATTTCAACATATGCAGAAAAGAAAACTGATAAAACGTCATATCCTTTCATGACAAAAATGCTTTAAAAAGGTACAGAAAGTATATATCTCAATATAATAAAACATATTTATTATAAATCAATATCTAATATACTGAATGAAGAGAAGCTAAAAACTTTCTAAGATCTTGATTGAAACAAGGCTGCCCACTTCTGCTACTATTCTTCAGCATAGTGCTGAATAAGATTGTTAGTAAGGAAGCCCTGGCCAAAGCAATCAGGCAATAGACAAAATAGGGGGCATCCAAATTGGAAAAGAGGAAGTCAAACTGTCACTATGCAGATACATTATCATACACATAGAAAGTCACAAAGACTTTACCAAAAACCTATTCAACTACTATATGAATTCATTGCAGGGATACAACATGAACATACAAAAATCAGTAGCATTGCTATGTGCCAATAGTGAATTACTGAGCTAGAAATTGAGGAAGCAATATCATATAAAATAGTTACAAAAATACTGAGGAGTAAATTTAATGAAAGAGATAACGAATCTTTAAAATGAGCTGTATAAAACATTGACTAAAGAAATTGAGGTAGACACATATATGCAAGAAAAAAATCCCATGGGATGCAGAGACATCCTATGTTCACAGATTAGAAGAATAAATATTGTTAAAATGTACATACTAGAAAAATCTACAGATTCAATGAAATTCCTACAAAAATATCATAACTTTTTTTTATAACATTCTTAACAACTACGAAAAATCCTAAAATTGGTTTGAAACTACAAGAAGATTACTGATAGTCAAAACCACTTTAAGCTAAAAGAACAGGCCAGAAGGCCTTATGTTATGGGACTTCAAAATACAGTATACTATAAATCTATAATAATCAAACAACATGCAATCAGAAAAAACAAAAGACACATAAATCAATGGAACAGAATAGAAAACCTAGAAGTAAACTCAATCACCAATCACCTAGACAACTAGTTTTCAACAAAGGTGACAAGAATGTGCATGGTTGAAAGCAGAGTTTTTTTTTTTTTCTTTTTTTTTTTTTTGTTTTAGTAAATGGTGCTGGAAAATTGGATCTACACATGTGGAGGAATGAAACTAGAACACTTTCTTTCACCAGTTACAAAAAAAGTACTAAACAGATTAAAAACAATATCAGACCTGAAATTATGAAACTGCTAAAAGAGATCATAGGGGAAATTTCTCAAGTCATCCAAATAGGTAAAGATCTTTTAAACAAGTCCACAAAAGCACAGGAGGCAAAAGCAAATATAAACCACTGGGACTGCACCAAACTAAAAAGCTACCGCACAGCAAAGGGAAACATGAACAGACTGAAAAAACAACCTAAAACATGGGAGAAAATCTTTTCAAATTTTACATCGGATAAGGGGTTAATATTCAACATTTAATGAACTCAAAATATTCAGTAATTAAAAAAAAAACACAATAATCCACCAAAAATGGCCAGTAGGCCTAATAGGCGCTTTACAAAAGAAACCATAGAGCCAGGCTTGGTGGCACATGTCTGTCGTGTAAGCTACTTGGGAGGCTGAGACAAGAGTATTGATTGAGCCTGCAAGTGCAGGACCAGTCTAAGCAACATTACAAGACACAACCTCAATAAAAGAAGAATTAGAATTAAAAGAAGCAGGAGGATGAGGAGGAGGGCAAGGAGGAGAGTGAGAAGGAGTGGGGGAGGAGGAACAGGAGAAAGAGAAAAAAAAATTTAAACTAATACAAATATCCAACAGATACATGAAAATCTACTTGACATTACTAATCACTTGGGAAATGTAAACAAAAACTGAAATGAGATAATACCTTATGCCACTAAAAATGGCTACTATTAAAAAAAAAGAAAGTGCTGGTGAAGATGTGGAGAGATGAGAACACTTGCACACTGTTGGTGAGAATGCAAATTTGTACACCTATTGGAATATGATGTGGAGGGTCCTCAAAAAATGAAGAGTAGAACTAAACTAACATAGGATCCAGCAGTCCCAGTACTGGGTCTATGGCCAAAGAAATGAAATCAGCATGTCGAAGAGATCTCCGCACTCCCATGTGTACTGCTGCACAATAGCTAAGAAATGGAAATAATCTAAGCGTCCATCACCTCATGAACGGATAGAGAAAATAGTGCAAAGATGCACAGTGGAGTACTGTGAAGCCAAGAAAAGAATAAAATCTTATCATTTGCAACAACACAGGTGGAACTGGAGATCATTATATTAAGTGAAATAAGCCAGACACGGAAAGACAAGTACTGCACGCCCTCACTAATTTATGAAATCTGAAGAACCTGGGGTTTGGCAAACGGGAAAGGGAAACAAGGGTTGGAGAGAAGGGACAGGAAGGGGAAAAAAGAATTAAAATGTGCTATGTACGTGTACAAATTCCCCATGAAGAATGTGATCATTATGTACCAGAAATATGTGCTAATAAAAAATAAATAAATAAAACATACTTCTGAGAAAAAAATAAATTAAGAAGTAGCTGTCCTAGAAGTTGAGAGTAGAACGGTGGTTACTGGAGGCTGGGAACAGTGAGAGGAGAGGAAAGGAAAGGCCGAAGAAGGCCTACAGAGCTGCTGTTGGGGAACAACTTCGGATAACAGTGATGAACTGCGCCTTTCCAAAACTGAAAGAAAAGACTTTTGACAGTTTTTACCATGAAGAACTGATAAATGCTTGAGGAGATACACATGTCTAATCTGAGTTAAACATTACACAGTGTATACACGTATCAAAACATCACATTAGGACCTCGTTAATATGTATAATTTTTATATATTGGTTAAAATAAATTTAATTCAAATTTAAAAGAGAAAAATATTGGTAGATTTCTCTTAAAACTCAGGTATGATTATAAGAGCAAAATGCCTCAAAAAGCAGGAAGTTCTTCATATGAATTTTTTTAATAAAAAAAGACTCCCACATGTTAGTGAATGGATAAATGTAATTCTAAAACGTGGATAATTTTTCCTTTTGGCCACACTTTGTTAGACAAATTAATCCCCTGATCAAATGTATGCAAATTCTCATCTCCAGAACCTTTAGCCATATATTCTTATGTGGCTAAAGGGAGACATGATTAAGTTGGGTATTGAGATGGTGTGATTCTCCTAGATGAGTGTTGGCTGGCACACACATGAGCAATGCTTTCTTGGAGGCCTGCAGAGGCCAAAAATCAAGGAACTGGATTCTTTCTTAGAGGCAGCAAGAAGAATATAACCCTGTAGATATCTTGATTAGGGGACTAGAAATGTAAGATTACATGATCACTAGAAATGCAAGATTATAAATTTGTGGAGACTTGTTATAACGGCAATAGTAATACAATGCGTCCTTATAACATTCAGATTCGAAACATTGAAAATGAAAGGAAAACATGACACAAGCAATATTTTCTTTCTTTTACTATCTGGAAAATCAACTACTGTTTTCTTCATCCCAGATCCACATGCTTCCAGTGCATTTACTTTATCACATTTATTTTTCAGCCGATTATTCTACTCTAATTTTCATAAGCATCATCTTATTCTCAGCATTACATAGTCCATCTCCACTACCTTTCCTAACTCTTTTTCTTTTCTTTTTTCTTTCTTTCTTTTTTTTTTTTTTTCTGTACCAGGGCTTGAACTCAGGGCTTTGTGCTTACAAGGCAAGGACTCTAACCACTGAGCTAAACCCCAGCCCCCTAACTATTTTTCTTAATAGCCAAATAGTTTCTCAGTTCTCACTTCCTATTTTGTCAGCATGAAATCTGAGCCACCTTTAAAGCTTCTTAGGCTGTTCTTATCCTTTTTGACTCCTGTTACTTGTTGAGCATGTATTTTCTTTTATATATATATATATATATATATATATATATTTTAAATTTTATTTTAATGGTACATTTTAGATGTACATAGTGATAACATTCATCATAGGGGATTTGTAACTGTACATGATATATCTTGTTGCTTCTTTTTTTCCCATTCCCTCCTCTCCCTCCCTTCACCCACTTTGAGCATATATTTTCATGATTCTGTTTTATTATTATATTGTTTATCAGTTTTTCAGCATCAAAGCTACATACCCAGCCCTTTAGTTGATGTGGAGAGACGCACATTGGATATAAATTCACCTAGTTTAAGGTGAGGAAAAGAGCTTTCACAGAGAAAAGACAGAAAGAGAGAGAGAGACAGAGAGCGAGCAGGAGACGAACCTTGGTTAGCAGTTTGCTAAGATGAATGTCGAGTCTGTGGCTGTTCTATTCAATTAACACTACTATAACATGTGAACACACAAACACATACACAAGAGGGGGATATCTGTGGAGAACGTTTCTACATGCTGTGCCTTAGGTCTTTGTAAAAGGGCAAACATGAGAAATAACCAGAGCTGAGGAAGAAGGTCAGTCTGGAGAGCCAGTCTGCCAGTGGAATTTGTCCACACCTGATGAATGTGGATGTGGACAGACTGACTGGGCAGAATGTATGAGAGGAGGGAAGACAGCTGCAGCTTCTGGGGAATAGACATTCTGAGGAGGGCTGGAAGAAAAGCAGCAGATGGAGAGATAGAAAAGAACGACTGGAAAGGAAACAGAATGCAGAGAGATGTCTATCACAGAGTTGGAGGTAGAAGGTGGTTTTAAGGTGGATAGTCAATGGTATTGTCTATTGCAGAAAATAGATGTGAATGAACTTCCTATTTCAGGGGCCACTTCCACGTGACCGGTTTTGGGAAGAATGTCTAGAATGTCCACGTCAGGGCTTCCTGGGTGAAGAAAGATCCCCAAGACAGAAAGAAAGGTAAAGTCAAAGACTGGAAAAGCATGACAGTTCAAAATGTCAAGAGAAGAATGAAAAAGATCACCAGGTCGAGAAAGATAAGAGCTACAGAGCCAAAAGGACGAGGCAAAGCAGAAGACCTGCAGACAAAGTGATGTTGAAGCTTAACGATCAGAGTCAAACCGGTTGAAAGTGACTGTCGTATCAGTAACTGGAGTGTCACTGGTACCGACTGGGTGATTCCGGTTTATAGTTGGAGGATCTGTATATGAAAACTTAAGCAGAACCAACTGTAGTCAAAAGAAGTGAGGGGGAATGACAAAAAAGGGACAGGGCCAAGTCCCGGGAGACTGGACGCTCAGTCCATGAAGATCTCTGAAATGGCAGGACAAAAAGGCAGAGAGAAGAGCAGAGTTCAGTCACAACTTTGCCTCCAAGAAGTTGACATGGAGAAAATGAAAAACTTTTACATTCTCTCTTTCTTCCAGGATGATGATAAAACAAAGTAAAATTTAAAAGCATAATGTGAGACTCTTGCTTCATCATTTGAAAAGGTTTATGTCACATGCACACATACACACACACACACACACACACATCTGAATACAGTGAAATAAAATGTTCAAAAATGAAAGCTCATTTAGTATGACAGAGTGTTTTTAAAATCAGCCCCCAAAAGTCAACTCTATAATAAAATGACACTTGAATCTATTTGTTATATTTTTGGTTAGTGCATCATAAATCATTTATTTATTTGATGGAGAAAATAAACCTCTAACTCCTTTTCCACGGGAAAGATTTTTCCTTTGTTTTCCCTAAACTCATTTAACTTATTATTCATAGTAGGTGCTAGTAATTTTATATCTAATAGAGTTGAATAATTTATTAGTTAATATGTTTGAGGCATATTTCAACAATTAGAATTCAAATAGGCTTTAGAAAACATCTGTGTCTGATTTGGCATCAAAGACCAGTATCTCTCTAAATATAACTACATTTTAATACTTGAAAGATAAAACTAATTTAGTCGTTAGTAAATTAACAATATATTATGTTGCTTGCATACAGGCTCTGAAAGATCACTCTTCTTTTAACAGGAACAGAATAAGAATCTTTCAATATGCTTGAAGACATGGATTAAAAGTATAACCACATTTGCCAAAATATTCCCAGGTTTTTCTATTCTTAAACTTATATAGGCACTGAATTTGAGTAAATGTAAAAAAATATATGAAAATATACAAAATTGACAAAGAAAACAGTAGGATAAACTAAGTTGCCTTAGAAGGCGAAACATCCAGAGGGGTTCCTGCAAAGGGAGGAGGGACAGACAGGCAGCGGCAGAGGTGGTGGCATGGACAATGTTATGTGACTAATACATCTGTCATATGCCATGGCCCGGCTCCAAAAATGTGCAGTTTCCCATCATCTGCCCTCGCTAAGAGGCAGAGGCCACAAAGAACGCAAAGCAGTAGATATGCCGATCTAAACACATTCATGTTCCAATTTAATTCTCTTCCAGTGAATTCATCTAAAAACACTAGTGATCAACTTTGAAACTTGTACCTTTGTCTGTCAGAATTTGAGACTGGAGGCAAAGCCTTGCTAACTCACTCATACCTATTCTCACCATATTCTACTTTCTTCAGTCTTGTAGGTCTAGAAGCAATTCTCTAATTGCAAGCAGGACATTTTGAAAAACTCTCAGGCTGTGACGATAACCAAGTCAGTCGTATCCTCAGGTCTCATAATAAGGCCCTTGAAATTCCCCTGCCTGATCTCCCACCTTTAGTTCTGTGATGTGAAGTACCTGTCTGCTTGGTTTCCACTTCACCTGTTGTAAGTCCTGAAGCTGTATACTAATGGTCTCCTAGATGTTGCTCATGGAGAGAGAGAGAGAAAGAGAGAGAGAGAGGCTAGCTAAATGAAAGACTGTAAACCATAAAGTTACAAGATTTTAACAATAATCAATGAAAAGGTACCGAAAGATAAGCGTGATTGGCATCTGAAAGTCTACACTTCCATCTTACAGTGTCAGAGGTTTTCTTAGATGTAAGCTTTCCTTTTCTTCCTGGGCCCAAGATTGACTACATTGCCCAGGATTCCATACAGATAGATGTGACAATGTCATTGAGTTTTGGCCAAGTGTAAGTGTAGGCAAAAGTGATGTGCAGCCCCCCTGAGCTGGTCCACGGGGAACCCCAATAGCTGAGCTTCATCGTCTTGCTTTTTGCCTGTCTACTGAGAAGACTCCAGTGTCTCAGCGGAGACAGGGCCACCATGTGAAAGGACCAAGTTCCTGAAGAGGTCTATGGAACGGAATCTCTTCCTCATCAACCTGTCTCCACACTGTGCTCTCAGGAAAGTTAAAATTTCCTTATCTTGAACTTCAGGGATGTCAGGGTTTGTCTGTTCTATCTGGGGTTACTGTCCCTATGCAGTACATTCCTCTAACTGCCTTTGTTCCTGGGGTCTGGATCCTTGAATCTGAACCCATTTTTACCTCTTCTCACTGGCGGAAATCCCAGATTCACTGCGCTACCATTTGCTTTCCTTTGATCTGTTCATTACTACTTCAATTTAAATGAAAAACTGTATGTATATATACATACACTTTAAAGCTGTTTCACTGGCTAATTTTCTATTTATTACTTTTCATCTATCTCTACTTCCTAACCTCCAGATTAGGTTTAGGCACGGTCACTGTGTCCTTAGTCTCCCACAACTCCCTGAGAACAGTTGCCTTCTTGGAGGGAGGTGGCTGTGGTAAAATAGCTTAACCTCTTCAGGGCCAAAAATCTTTGACTAGAGATAGTGTCTTATCTCCAAAGTATCTTACTAGGACTAAATGAACAAGATCTAATTACAAAATGTTACTAAAATGTATCCAATGTATTTTAATACAGACAGTATCAACTAGATATAATAATTGTTTTAAATAACCTGAACTTTGGCAGGATGCAGGCATTCCATGATATGACTCCTCTCTCTTTCTTTATCCCTTCACTCTCTATTGGCATCTATATTTGGGGACAAGGGGGTTAGGAAGACTCTATAACGTGTTACCTTTTGATTCCCACAGGAGCCTCTGACATTCACTTGTTCATGTATCAAATATTCCTGGAGTATTCATCATATGCTCAGGCAGACAGAAGCAGAGTACTGGAACTAATGAAAAACATTGGAAAAGCTCTCATGGGAGTGGGCGGCCCCAGGGTCAGAAGAAAGCTGAAAAAGAGGACGATGGAGAAAACTTTTCTCTGAGTTTTGTAAAAGACTGTCGCTGACAACAGGAGTGGCAGAAACCCAGGTGTGCTGGCGATGTGTGGAACTCTCTTCCTTCTGCCTCAGAATAAAAATATCATGGAAATTATTCTATAAACGTGGCCATTATGCTTTCATTCTGCTGACACTAAAGTTCGTTTTTATCCCCAAGCACACCAGGGGAAGTGGAAGGGAAGTGGTAGTCTGGGCAGGGTGGAGACACCAGGCCGGAATTGAACATTTTCTGGAGGCAATTTCTCCATGGGTAATTGAAAGTGGGCTCTTTGAAAAGCTAGAGATTTCATAATTTTTACATGAATTAAAAATAGACATGTGCTTTTCCTTTCTTCTTTATATAGTAGCCATTTAAACATCTCTCAGTGTTGGAAACATTTCTAGCTTAAATATTTCAGCACTTTGAAAATTAAAAGGTTTAGTATTTAGGGCAAACAGTTCCTGTCCTATTTCACATAACCAGGCCTGAACCCTGAATGTTCTGACATTTCCCAGCACTGTGACAGCTGCTGCCGTGTTTTACAGCCACACGGACAGTGAGGTAGCCACCAGCAGCAAGGCACTGATGGTTTTCTCTAAATTACTCGCCGTCTTTAGGTCCCACACACACAGCTTCCTACCTGACATCTCCTCTCCGCCACATGCAATTGCTGCTGTTAATTTCATCGATTTAGAAAGAGCAGTTCTGCTTTCTGCTTGCCTTTAAGGTAGACAGGAAGACTGATGAATTTCTTCAACTCTATTTCAGGCGGTTGATGACATTTTCAATCTGCGATCTTATATTTGTTCTTCACTTTGCATTCTAAATATGTCTTTGGAGTATAAAGGCATAAGTACCTGGCTGTATTCATGGTACAGTAGGGTACAAACACTCACATGCACACAGATATGCTCACATACATGTCTACACAAAACGCAATGTGAAAAAAATGCAACACATTATACATGCATCTTCTGTACAATGTAAATTTTATGAGTACACTACTGATGTGTATTCATATTTATGTATACATGTGAACATTTTACACATAAAATACATTTAACATGCTTAATAAAATGTTGAGGCCATTTTTATGTAGAAACGCCATATTTAGTAGATGTTTTGGTCAGTTAGGACTCATTTTAGTCTGTGTCATGACACAAACTGAGTAAATGTGGTCAAGTAACTCAATCTGGCCAATCTACAGACACTCCACCAAGAATAATCGAACGTACGTCTCAGCAAATCCAAGGGGAATTAGTGGGGATGCAATGAGCTCAAAGAGCCTAGTTTTTGTCTTTGGGATACAGCCACAGATGAGTCCATGCACATTTTTGCAGCATCGGGGATGAAAACCAGGGCCGTGTGCATGCTGGGCAAGTGCTGTACTGCAAAGCTGACCCGCAGCCGAAATTATATTATTTTTATATGCATATGTAGAGTCATTCTCTAATTAGCTAGAATTGGTTCCCTGTCTGTCTGAAATCTCTAGTTAAATAATAGTTCATCCAGACCATTTTATTTTCCTCTTCAATACTAGTCAAAAATTTTCCTAAAGCCATGGACTCCACGGGTTTTCTAATTTCATTTAAATGACCATAGAAATTTCATATATCAATTTCGATACTAAATAAAAACAATAGTGGTATTACCATATAAATCATAATTTTGAAAAAGTGAAAGGTTATTTCCTTTAAAATTCCATTTGTTATACCACTTTGTTTATATTGATACATGTTTTGAAATGTGACCATTAAGTCAAAAACTATCATTCCAACTTTAAACTATCTAACCAAATGTTCTATAAAAGCTAATATGCAGAAAATATTAGCTTCTAGTATATAAGGGAAATGCACACTTCAAAAGCTCTTGTAATGAACTTTAATACAGATTTTGTGTGTGTGTGTGTGTGTGTGTGTGTGTGTGTGTGTGTGTTACTGCACATGCCTATTCTTAGATACTGGATTTATTTTGACAATTTTAAGATAATAGAGAGAGCTAGGGAGCTAGATAGCTAGCTAGATATATACACAGACAAATAGATTATTACTACATGTTTGCAGTACATAATGATTACATTAACAGTAGGGGATTAGTACATGTACATAATACATTTCAATACCTTTCTTTCTCTGCTGTCGCTCCTCCCCTCTTTTATTTTTCCAGCATCAGCTTCATTTATTTATCTTATAAGACCTCAGAAAGTAAATTATCATATACAGATTGAAAGCCAAACTAAGAGTCCAAAGAACACATAAAACATGTAAGATAATTGTACTAAGTCAAGGTACAATTTTAGATACGTTGTCCACACTGAATTACAATACTTTATTTTTTCTTTCTCTTTTTTCCTATTACCTGCCTTTTATTTTTTGCCCTATATATAATGTATATATATAATTTTTCATATAAAAGAAACCATGCAATATTTAAGCATGTGATTCTACATATATTTTCTTATAAAATATGCTTATGCTTTCTTGGAATAATAAAACCTACTCGTTCATCCACTGTTCTGTAAATAAGCCCAAGGTTATTGTTTCCATCTCGATTGACAACCAAAAGTCGCACTACTGATCTTTGGGAATTATTGGTTACACATATTATCAATTTGGTAATGGTCGATCCTTTGCATATACCTCCAAAACATTTGCAAAAGATATTCTTACTAAGTTCCATTCATAACTCTAAGATGATGTACAACTATGGCTCAAGTTTTAGATTTATATGGTAGTGAGTGAACAAAATTAACAAAGGCCCACCCATGCCAAAGTTTTTGCTAGGAACTGGAGAAGTCTGGAGAGTTAAACCAGACTAAGGTCTTGGTAATGTTTTCAGTCAGTGTGGAGGTAGGGGAAGTGTCAGTAGCATTAATCAGATATTTTACCAAAATATGTAAAAATGCAAATGTGGTAAGAGACAGAAAATAAAGATTAGAATCAGAAATGTTGAAGTAGTAAAAATCAACTAGATTTGTGAGAGATTTTAGAGCGAAGTAGATAAAAGAAATAATGGTATAAAATACAACTCTTGGCTTTCTGGTTTTAGCTACTGGATGAATAATAGTGTTTGAGACAGGAATACTGGAAGAGGAACAGATGTGAGGTTAGAGGGGGAGCTGATGCTTTGAGTCTGATGTATAGTATTTAATGTGTCATTGAAACAGTCAAGAGAAATTGGCAAGGAGGCAGCTGTCTATCTGATTTTAGGCCCAGAGGAAAGACCAGGGAAGATGTTATACATTTGGAAGTCACTGATATTAAGAAGATAATTGAACCCTTCAGCGTAGTTAAATCTGCTAGAAATAGATGAGAAAATAAAGAGATTAGCGTGACATTTTGAATGGCTGTAGTATGGTTGCAAGAAATTATGTTCACGGTTGTGCAGTTGCCTTTTCAGCACAATATCTACAATTAAAAACAGATCAACACAGGTATAAGCCAAATAAAATTGATAACATAAAACATTACCTGATTAATACTACCTATTTATCAAAAATATTTTTATTAATTTGTAACACGTATTGCGAATTGGTGATTGTTTTGGCATCAAAATTGAATGTGTTGACTTGCTAGAAACAAGCTGAACAGAACTGAAAATTGCTGATATTGATGTTCTCATAATTTGGACATTAAGTATTAAATACGTACTCACATACTCACATTCACACATATAAACATGCACACAATACTAAGCCCAGAGATCAAAATTTTTAAAAGATCTTGAGCTAGGGCATGGCATTTAATAAATTTTTTTCATTATTTGTTTCTAGAGATTGCCAGTGTTAATTATGCTTTATATATCATCTCAATTACAAAATCATTGAAGCTTTTATTGAGCAATAAATATTTTAGGTTAGGTAGAGTTCAAGAAATAATGAGTTATTTTAGAATTCAATTTTTACTCTATTTGTCTGATGAAACTTCTATATGGGCAAATAAAGATAATGAGAAAGGTGTTTTCACCAGGCATATGATAGAAACAGTATGAAAATTCATAAATCAGTATCTTCCACCATCTTACAAAACATGCAGTAAACTAGAGGGAGGATGCCTTAGTGGTTATGATTATTACCTATTTGAAACTTTAAAATCTTTATTTATCAGAAATGAGGTCAAAGTGATAGTTTGAGGGAAGGGTCCAAACACAGCCAGATGACCCTCTATGTTACCAAGAGGAGCCTGTCCTGAGCACCGGATGCGCTGGCCGGCAAACTCACAAAGGGCTTCGGGGTCAGAGCTTAGACTGGGCCTCGCAGTTCCCTCTGCCTGTGATGCACGCGACCATCTCTGCTAGCTCTGCGTGCCTGTGCCCACCAGGCGCCGTCCTCTCTCTCCTCCTGTCAGTGTTCGTGTTTCAGACCCCACAGGGGAAGTATTGGGATTGTTCCCTGCTGCAACAAGTGGAGTGTATGGAGCTGCACTGCTATGTCAGCTTCCGAATGGGTCTGCAATCCTCAGAGGACAGACATATTGTGGCGCTCAGGCTGTTGTGCTGTAAGTAAATGCTCAAACATGTACACTGGTGATCCGTTTTCTGCTCTCATTGACCTGGAATCTTGTACTGATCTCTTGCATAGGCGGCCCTTCCCTGCCTCTGAGCCTTGGCTAGGTTTATGCTATATTTTATCTTGTGCTACAACCTGACCGCCTAGTGAAACATGAAACAGTCAACTATACAGGAGGAGCAAGGCTTTGCACTATTTGTTTTTCTATCTACCTACCTATCTATCCGTCTGTTTGCCTGACTATCTATCTATATCTATCATCTATTAATCATCTCTCTATCTAGGCTTTTGAAAATCTTGATTCCTTAACTATAAGACTTACCGAGACCAGATTTTAGTGTGAAAGCTTCTAGTTTCTGGCCATTTAGTGTAATGTTGGCTGTTGGTTTGTCATATATGGCTTTTATCAGATTGAGATATACACCATCTATTCCTAATTTCTGTAGTGTTTTTATCATGAACGGGTGTTGGATTTTGTCAAATGCTTTTTCTGCATCTATTGAGATGGTCATGTGATTTTTGTCTTTCACTTTGTTGATGTGGTGTGTTACATATATTGATTTGCGTAGGTTGAGCCATCCCTGCATCCCTGGGATGAATCCTACTTGGTCATGGTGTATAATCTTCTTGATAATTTGTTGTATTCTGCTGACCAGAATTTTGTTGAGATTTTTCGCATCTATGTTCATTAGGGAGATTGGCCTGTAGTTCTCTTTTTCAGTTGGGTCCTTTTCTGGTTTTAGTATCAGGGTAATGCTTGCTTCCAGGAATGATTTTGGAAGTACTGCTTCCTTTTCAATTTCATTAAAGAGTTTGAGGAATAATGGTATTAGATCATCTTTGAATTTTTTTGTAGAATTCAGCTGTGAAGTCGTCAGGACCTGGGCTTTTCTTTGTTGGTAGGTTTTTAATTAACTCTTCAATTTCAATGGCTAATATTGGCTTATTAAGAGTTTGTATCTCTTCTTGGTTTAGTTTTGCTAATTTGTGTGTTTCTAGGAATCTGTCCATTTCTTCCATGTTTTCCATCTTGTTTGAGTATAAATTCTTGAAGTAGGTGTTGATGATCCTTTGGATTTCTGCTGGGTCAGTTGTGACTTCCCCCCTTTCATTTTTTATTGCATGAATTTGGGTCTTTTCTTTCCTTTTTTTGATCAGGTTGGCTAGGGGTTCGTCTATTTTGTTTGGTCTCTCAAAGAACCAACTCTTTGATTCGTTGCTTCTTCGTATTGTTTTCTTGGTCTCAATTGCATTGATTTCAGCTCTGATCTTAATGATTTCCTCTCTTGTATGAGCTTTAGGTTTGTTTTGTTCTTCTTTTTCTAGTTGTTTGAGCTTCAACATTAAGTTGTTTATTTGAGCTCGCTCTGTTTTCTTGATGTGGGAGCTCAATGCGATAAACTTCCCCCCCCGTAGCACTGCTTTCATTGCATCCCATAAGTTCCGGTATATTGTATTGTCATTATCATTTATCTGTATAAATTGCTTAATTTCTTCTTTAACTTCTTCTGTGACCCAGCTGTTATTCAGAAGGATATTACTTAGTTTCCATGTGTTTATGTGGTTTTTTTGGTTTTTGCTGCCATTGAATTCTAGTTTCAATGCACTATGGTCAGATAGTATGCATGGGATGATTTCAATTCCCTTACATTTACTTAAGTATCCTTTATGGGCTAGTATGTGGTCTATTTTGGAAAACGACCCATGTGCAGCTGAGAAGAATGTGTCTTCTGCTGCTGTAGGGTGAAACACTCTGTAGACATCTGCTAAGTCCATTTGTTCACAGAGATGATTCAGTTCTGATATTTCTTTGTTAATTTTCCGTCAAGTTGATCTGTCTCTTTGTGAGAGTGGGATGTTGAAGTCTCCCATTATAATTGAGTTAGTGTTTATTTGATCTTTCATGTCCCTTAATATTAGTTTTATGTATTTAGGTGCACCAATATTTGGTGCATAAATATTAATGATTGTTATTTCTTCCTCTTGAAGTTTTCCCTTGAGAAGTATGTAATGGCTGTCTTTATCCCTCTTGATTAGTCTTGGCTTGAAGTTTACTTTGTCTGCGATTAGGATAGCTACC